>MJUU01035758.1:38943-153741 GCA_002080025.1 Modiolus philippinarum | reverse complement strand
CGTTGTGTGTATAAGTATATATATAATTACATTATTGAAAATTAGCTTTTGTATAATTATCGGTCTGGTTTCCTCAAAGGCCATTCTACTGATTTCCAACTAATTGAAATATATCATAGCGTTTGTCAAAGCCTTGGAAACAAACATTCGAACATTTTGGTATTTTTCGATATCTCTAAAGCTTTTAATTGATTTGGCGTAAAGATCTCATGAAAAAGCTAAAACATGCAGAATTTCTGGAAATTATAAAGGTAGTTATGTGATTAAATGACTGATAGACAACAAGCTGTCTTTGTTAATAATGAGTTTTATGCTCTTAGATCTGTTAACGCTGGTGTACAACAAGGATCCGTCCTTTGCCCTAATGGTTTCTTTTGTATATTAATGATTGACTGATAATCTTGCAAATCAAGCCATACTCCTTACCGATGACACTTCGTTGTCGTATTCGGAAGACGATTTTACTCTTTTAGAATGGGAAATAAACGACGATTTGAAAATTTAGATTTGTGGTAAAAACAATGGTTGGTGGACTTTAATTTCAAGAAAACAAAGGTTCTTGTTATATCTTATATAACAGTATTGAGACTAGAAACATGTTTTTATAATGAAAATGTTGAACTTGTGCGTAACCATAAACATTTAGGATTACATTTTCCTCTAATGGCAACTGATCGTGTTATATTGAAAATATTGCAAAATCATCTCTCAAGCAAATTGCTGTCCTAAAATAAGACTTAAATTTACATTATCAAAAATTGTACTTTCTAAAATGTTCCTTATTTTTATAAGACCCGTGATGAAATATGCATGTGAGTTATGGAGATTGACAAACTTGAGAAAATTCAACTAGAAGCAGCCCCGATAGTAGATAATTTAACTAAATATACAAGTAAAGAATATTTATATTTTGAAACGGGTTGGGATTTGCTTATAAACAGAAGAAAAATCAGATATATAACAGTGTTCTATAAAATGCACAATGGTTCTTGTCCTAATTATTTAATTAACTGTCTTCTAGAGCAAACATTCAATATTAGTAAATATGCTCTCTTCCTATTAGAGACGTCCGGATAAGCTACTTTACTTAACGTAGTTTAACGTAAACAACTTTTAGTTATCTTTCTTTTTTTAATTTGAGAAAATGAGATTTTTTTCATGATTTTAATTCAGAAAGTGTAGGTTAAAGGAATCAATATTTCAAAAGAATCAGAATTTGCCTTTATTACACGTACCTAAGTGATAAAATTTACTTCCTAGAAACACACATACATATACATGCTGCAAAAAATATTTTCTTTGGAATTGAAGAATACGGTACTTTTGAGAGATAAGAACTAATGAGACAGAAATGAGTCGACCTCAAAAACCAGTAAGCGGGAATGAGACTTGATTATTCCTGACATACATTCCAAAAAAAAAAATAATTAATTATTCGATGTGTACTCTGATATTCGTCTTATGACGATGGTTTTATTTGATATTTAGTTAACGTGTAGCGCTTCAAAATAGATTAAATAATCGTGTACACTTAGCTCAACAGTTATTTATTAACAACTCCTGGTACTATAATGGTGTACTGTTTTTATGTAATGAAAGAACATTTCAAGTGACAAACAAGACTCGGAAGTCCATTATTGCAGGTCAATTTTGGGGATTCGGGGATTAGACATCTCCTACCCTCTCCAACTGTGCACCTGAAATCAAATTATTGAAATAAAGCTTTCAAAATATTTTAGTAACACGATTATACTTTTAGTTTTCATTGCAAAAATTATTATGCCATTTGGTCGTGTCTTCATTTCAGTGATACCATTGCATGTTTCGATATCTCTATAAGTTTTGTGTTACACGGGAATTTACAGTTTATCAGCAGAACTTTCTGAATAGTAAAAAATCATATTTTTTAAAACATATATAAATATTATTGTTGAATGCACGCATGTTCTTCATTTGTATTTACATTATTTTTTTTCAAAGATAAAGATCGACGGTTGAAATTTGTTATATAAAAGGAGAGTGGCCTGTGCACATGCATGTGTACAAAAGTAGGCACACATTTGAAGTAAGCAAAGCTTTTGTGTACTGATTTATTTAGGGCATGTTCTATACCAGACAAGCTTTATTTATATATATAACTATGTTTGCCAAATGATTACAAAGAGCTGAAAGATAGAATTCTTGCTTCGATTACACCGAAATGTAAACCATATCGACAGAAATTCACCATAATGTCTCGTTTCTTGTTCATTGGTCTGTTCGTCCGTTTGATACGTCATCTCAATCGTTACATCCTAAACTGTCAGAGAAATGCAAATTTTATACAGCACTACATGTATGGGTATTTTTCTGAACTGTCAATATCATAACTTCATAGTGCTTGCTGTAAGGTCCTGCACATGTACGTTGCAAGTAAACACTTTGGAAACATGAAGACCATGTACAAATTGTAAAGAGCTTTATGGTTTATATAGTGTTAATAGTTTTTCACATACCATATTAGTGCCTGTAACAGTAACAGTTCTCTTTGAGATATAGATAGATTAATTCTTTAAGTTGGTAATAAACAACAGCAACAATAAACAAAAAAAACCCAAAAATCAAAAACAAAATAATCACTCAATTAATATATGTGCTCTCATAATTCAAGTCGAATAGGTCAAAAGGATAATAATTTAAATTCACATAAAATTGAGTCCTGTATGTGACCGTCAAAACATGCGCCTCTCATTTTTGTGTCATCTCTGCACTGCCAGGTTTTGTTAAGAGACGTCGTGGTACCGGTTAATTTCAACAGAACAACTGTATAGCATGCATGAAACGGTCAGTTTTCTACAATCACTATAGCAAATCGGGAAATCGTGAAGGTGAAATAAATTTGTTACTATGATAAATAAAAAGAAAATCGGACAACTAAAAGTCCGGATTTCGGCATAATTCTTTAGTGACAGAGTTTGGCAAGAAACGCAGTGAAACGCGCATTTACATTACATGTAATTACATGAATCAGCTTTATTTCAGAACTATAATTAAGGTCTTTCCCGACTCCAGTCGGAAAGACCTTATAGTAATTCTTCTGATTATTATTATTATTATTATTATTATTCCGTAAGGTCTCTGTACGGAAAACCTTTTGACATATCATTACGAAACTTCGCGTACTAACTGGAAGTTGAAAATTCTCTTTCAAATTTAAGGTACGGACGAAATCTATCTTTAGTAACAGAGTTATCTCCCCGACCCCTGTTTTTGTTGTTAGCAGATAGACTCAGAAACCGTAACCGATATCAAAAATCTGAGGTGGGGAAAATGTTTCATTTATCCTCAGGATGATTTATCATGCAAAAAAATTTTTTTGGGTCGCGACCCCGGTTACGCGTTTTTGACCCCTAAATATGCAAATTTTTCAAAGTTGTCGGATTTTGATGAAATTTGGTTTCCTGGTAGCTCTGATGACCCTGATTACAAAAAGGGGGTCAAAAAAATTTTTCGGCCGCCATTTGAAATTTTCTTCTCGCTATATCTCGGAAACGATAAAAAAATTATAAAAACATTATATTGCAAAAATGTTCCTCGCATTGAGATCTACATTTGATTCAATTGAACAAAAACTCTACGACAAACCGTTTTTGAGTTATTGCCCTTGACACGTTTCGGTAAATCGGTTTTTTGCGAATAACTTTTAAACGCTAACAGATAATATAGTAAACATATATGTTTAAAGTGATCAGCATGAAAAGACCTTCAATTTGAGTACCAGGTTGAAGGTCATCGGTGACCTTTGACCTTGACCTTTGACCTTGTTAGCATATAAACTCAATAACCGTAATAGATAGCTGAAAAATTATATCAGCAAAAATGTTCACCATGTCAAGGGCTACATTTGTCTCATTAAGACCGAAGCTCTCCGATGACTCCCTGAAGAGTTATTGCCCTTGACGTGTTTCGGAAACAGGTTTTTTGTGTATAACTTTTAAACCTTTACAGATAGTATGGTCATGTAACATATCAAATCAATCAGTAAGAAGAGACCTTCAATTTGATCCCAAGGTCAAAGGTCATCGAGGTCAAAGGTCAAGGTCATTGCCAATTTTTTCGTTTTTTTTAACGTAAAATCTTTGAAACGATTAGAAATGCCTACTCTAATATATTGGAGACAATACGCATGTCATCAAGATGATTTTAAACATGTGTCATGACAAAACATAACACTAAACACAACATTGACTGGGAAAGACCTTGCAATTGTTCTCTGAACAATTGTCTTTTTAATTTGTACTAGTATTATTTTGAACAAAAGGCACAGGATATTCGGATGTCCAGGGTAATAGTTTACATAGGAGTAACAAGCTCGAGTGTTTCTCTAAAAACCAAAACACTGTTATTTATTGCCACCACTGAGTCCCACGGTGATGTTTGAAAATTGAATGACAAACGCTGATCCGGTCCTTTTGTAGACACAGAAACTAGTATTTACATTTTTGTGGTCTCTTATGATATACTGGCTAGCAGAATTGCACACCATCAAGATGACCCCAATGCAATATACTTTATTTCAAAGTTGCAAATTTCAACAAACGATACAGAATATTGATATGGTAAAAACATAATTGAAACAAATTTTAAATTTCCAAGTAAAATGAATTGACAAATAATCGAAGAGGAAAAATATGAACAAATATAATTAAAACCAATGTAAATTATATGTCTTTTGAAATACTTTTCATTCTAATTGTAACTTTGGTATTTTGCTATTCCATTTTCCCTCAGCCAGTTCAAAATATATGCCTCGATTATTTCTTGATTTATTGTTCAATTATGTTTTTTAATTGTTTGAATTTTATTGTGTCGCATACATATATGTGTATAATGGCAATAAGAAATATTGAATATATTTAAAAAATATTATTGGTGAAAGGAATACAATCCAAATACATTTCAGTACATTACGTTAAAGTTCGTATTAAGTTAAAGTTAAGTTGCTTATCCGGAAACCTCTAATAGGGAAAACTATGTAGTCTCATTTTTGTAGTTTACAAAATTATAACAAATCTTTTATTCCTTCAATTTTGCATTTATGGAATGATTTAGACTTGACGATAATGAATTCTCCAACTTTATAAATGTTTAAATCAAGACTCAAATCCAGTTGAAAGTTACCAAATATTACGGCGATAGTACTCGTGAATTAAATATCTTGCAGACACGTCTGAGATAACCAATGCAATTTGCTTAATGCAGACCTTAAGAGAATTAATGTTTTGAGTGACCCACGATGTACCTGTGGATGTCACTATGAGGATGCGTTTCTTTAGGGTATCGAATGTGCTTTGTATGTAAATCAAAGAAATACTAGTACTCTTTCTTCCGATCGAAATGAAAACGACCTTTGCATTGAAGTACTTTTTTGGTAATGATAATTACAGTGATCAACGAAATTCCTTGATTTTTCAAAAATTCTAGGCTCTCATCAATCAATCAGTTCCTAGATTTTCATGCTTCATTTTCTAGTTTCCTGTTAAAAATAAATATTAGCACATGTACCTTGTTATATTTAGTTAATATGTTTTTGTATGTGTAAGCTGTCACATTTAATTCTATGTTGTAAATTTATAAGGAGAATACACTTAACTTTTGTCAAATTCTATTGAATATAATCCAATAAAATAAAATTAAACTAAAGCCACGAGAATAAGTCTTTGCTTCCATTTAATTTTTATGCTCTGATGTTAAAGCCAGGCGAGCTATATCGGCTGATATGAACCCTTAGATAAAAATTAACGATAGCAATATAGTATCTCGCAGCGGCGAAATAATCTTTTTTGTAACCCGCCATGGCACGATAGTAACTCGCCGTGGGGAGATAATAACTCGCCACGGCGAGATAGTAACTCGCCGCAGCGAGATTAGTCATTTTTGGCGATATAATTACTCGTTATATCGATATAATAACTTCAATGGCGAGATAGTGACTAGCCGCGGCGAGATAAATCTTTTATGTACAATGTAACTCGCTGCAGCGAGATAATCTTTTTTGGTAAATTGCCGCGACGAGATAACCTTTTTTGTAAAGTCGCCGTGGCGAGATGATAACTCGCCGCGGTGAAATTGTTACTCGCCATGACGAGATTGTAACTCGCCGAGGCGAGATAACGTTTTTTGTTAATTCGCCGTGGCGAGATAATAACTCGCCGTGGCGAGATAATAACTCGCCTTGGCGAGATAGTAACTCTCCGAGGCGGAATAATTTTATGCATTTCCCTAATACGCTTCCGTAATTTTCAAATACTGATTTTTATACTTATTTTTAAAACCATCTTTATCTAACATTAATTATCTTTGTATATCGTAAGATATAAAACTATGATTAGTTATAGTATTTAAAAATGTAATTACCTTTAGACAAAACTCAGGAATAAAAATTTCAGTTTTCAAATATTATTTAGGTTTATATCAGGACATCTTAAACTTTTTTTACATGAAATAAAAACCTGAAATATTAAAATAAATGAATTTTATCGGTCATTTTTTGATTGCGTTTTTAGCCGTAGACTAAAACTCTTACTTTTCAAGCCATATTGATAATTTAATTCATTTAATTTCTGTTATGCACAATAAAGAATCCGTCGACAGAATATGATGTATTTGTTTTGTAATTTTCAAACACTTAGTTAAAACTGAATACTAAAAATCTTACTTTTCAAACCTTGGTCATTCTAGTGCTAATTTTTATTTCACTTAACCTAATGGGTCAGCATCGGCTGTTGGCATCACTTGGCGTCCGTCATTCGTCATCAGTCCGTCGTATGTTAACTTTTCACATTTTCATCTTCTTTCCTGGAACCCTGAACACAAATTAAACAAAACTTAAAAGGAATGATGTATAGAATGATCTTTACAAAGATTACTAATTTTACACCCTTCCGACAAAAACGTGGCGGCACATCGTGAAACTTAGGTTTAACTTTGGACCCTTTTGTCATCTTCCTCGCTGACCCACTTAAGCAAATTTAATCAAAAATTAAAGAAATTATGTATGGAATGTCCTTTACAAAGATTGCTAATAACGTTTTAATCTGGCAAAAAAGACATTACTACTATCGATTAACTAAAATTTATCATTAGAACCTAAGGGAAAAACGACATTTTTATCTCCTCTGAAACCAAACTAAACTTTACAAGAAAAATGTACGGAAGGTCCATTATATAGATTGCTAATTGCTTTCTCATCCGACAAAAACGCATGGCTGCCGGCCGGAAACTTGGGTTTTACACTGGACCCTATTTGAAAAATAACATGTTCATGTTATCATCTCAAACCACTGAAGCAAATTCAAACATATTTTATAGTACTTATATTTGAAATATCCTCTACAAATTACAACATACCGAATAAAATCAGTTTTCGGGCCAGTACCGAAGTAGCCAGTATTGCAAATTTCCAAAAAAAAAATCGGTTTTCGGGCCAGTTCCGAAGTATTGGTTGAATACCCTCGGGACTAACAGTCCACCAGCAGTGGCATCGGTCCAGTGGAAATAAACAACAACATACCGAATTAACTGTTATTTTAGATTCTGCATTTGCGCGTTTTGAAAACGTGTGTATCTTCAGTGCAGATAAAATCAAAACATTTGGAAATCCATAATCAGAAATGTGTGTAAAAGCTAATAGAGAACGAATTACCTGTAGTGTCTAAATAGGAAAACCATTTTTTTTTTTATTTTGATATTGCAAGTTTCCAGACAAAATCGGTTTCGGACCAGTACCGAGGAACGGGCTACAGGGTTCTTGAATATCCTCGGGTATTCAAAGATTACTAATTTTGTTCCTCTATGACAAAAACGTGTTTGCTCGCCCAAATTTAGGGTTTACATTTGACCTTATTGGAAAAACATATTTTTATATTCTGCTTTAAAACCATAATTTTATAGGAATAATGCATGAAAGGTCTTTCACAAAGATTGCTCAATTCATTTCTGGCAAAGAGACATGCCCACCAGCGCGGAACATAGATTAAATTTGGAGCCTATGGGTAATAAAGTATTTATCTTCTATAAAATTATTGAAGCAAATTTAAGTTTAACAAAACTGAATTGGAATGATGTATGGAATATATATATTATGTACAAACATGAATCATTTTTGTCATATCTGACAATATCATTACGACCAGCATGAACATAATTTGAAATTGGACCCTTTGTCAAAATCCTTTTTTTTTAATCTCTCAGAAACCACTAAATCCATTTCAGCAAAACTTAAGGTTAACATTAGACCCTAAAAACATTATTTTGGCCATGAGCAAAGATATGGGTTAAATTACAAGCATTTTATAAGATGAGAGATTCAGGCTCAGGCCCTGAGCATTATGTGTTCTTACATTGCAACGTGTGAAAATAAGAAAAAGGACAACGGGAAACACTTACAGTGGCCGGAAAAATGGTGATAAACAAAATAAAAATAATTACAGGGCAATAGCTCCATTGTCTACGATATCCAGGTATTTAGTAAAAATAATATTTAAAAGATTGTATGATTTTCTCACTGATTTGCACTGACGCGATGTAAATTCATCGAAATGGGGCCTTATCTGCAACAGTGAAATTCAAATGTAGTGTTGCGTGTCACTCAAATTGTAATGGTCAAATTCCTCAGTGGAAAGATGTTCTCGATAATATCACATCCTTAGACTCTAACTCGGTTGGGCTTTTATTTCAGCCGCATATAATTTATTGTCTAAGACCTGTATAAGTCTGTCTCTGTTTTAGACGTTATATATGAATTTTTACACGACTTGTATTTTCTTCATCAAGAACATCCTTGGGGCTTATTCTGCCTCTTAACGTCAACTTATCCTGCCCATCCTTTGGATGACACACAAAGACTTCTCAGTTATCCTTAGGATTAAATAAGATTTCCAAGTTTGTAGCTATATATATATACACACAATCAAACAAAACCTATTTACAAAGACTAAACTACAAATGTTTATACAAAGTGTCGAGAGCTTCATTTTGGATGCTGTTGTTCACAGATGTAACATAAGAAGGGGGAAAAAATTGTCAGTATGCGTACATCGATTCTATGAAAAATACTGTCACAAAATTGTGTTTATCGCTCAAATAGCAATATTTCAGCCATGTCAGAACGTGAGCAAGTTAATCAGTTAAAAAATAAAGGAAAAATGGGTAGGGGCAGGTGTTTTCGTAAAACTATATTTTAATTTTTTATATTCAAACTGGATTTCAGCTTTTCTATCCAGAACTTTTCTTTAGCATGCCTCTGCGGTCAGAGCATCAATAGCAGAAACACGCTTTCATTTCACAAAATGGCAGATTGTTTACCTGATTCGGAGTTGTAATAAGTGACATAAATAATTTTTAAGTAATGCGTCAATTTATGGCAACCTCTAATATCGGGCAATAAAACTAATATAACGAATTTTCACCGCAACAGTTTCGGAATTGACTTGAGAAAGAAATAAGCAAATAATCTATGGCGTTGAATACATGAATACCCTAAAATATATATAGAAACTTATACCAATCCATCACATTTATCTGAACTTTTGAATATATACAAAATAATGTCATAGACAATAACTGTTTTTGAAGGCCATGTACAGTACAAACTGGTTTACATTTTGGTGACTGTGATGTGTTTGAAAGACAGAGATTTGCTAAGCAGGCTGCATCAGATTGGAATATTATCTTAATAACTAGAGGAAAGGAACTGAAACCAGGTTTGTCGTAAATGTACAACATAAAGAAATGATTCAACGATGCCTTTTAAAACGTCCCTGTTCTCTATTCTTTTCATTATTAAAGAGCTTTTGCGTGCACGTAAACCTTGAAATAACAGGAACTCTAATTTTGCGCCACTGATGACAGATTTGTTTCTTTATTCGTATGAAACTAGGTTTATAAAGTAAGTGAGAACCGAACCGTCAATTAAAAGAACGAACCATCCATGGACAATGGCAACATCGGACACACTAAGAAACAAGGACACCACTTCTTAAGTACGGGACAAAAAAGAAAACTATAGACACACGTACAGATGAACAACACGGACCCAATAAAAACCATGGGTGAGATCAGGTGTACCGGTAAAGTAAGCATCTCCTGCTTCTTATAAGACACCCGCCGTGTTTAACATGTCAAATCTGGTGGTAAAGTCAAATCCGATAGAGGAAAAACAAACTTTAGTTGCAGAGGGAAAGATCTGTTGTCATCTGGGAAACAGATATCCCATAGCGATCCACAAGATCGTGATGTCGACCGTAACACTTCTGTAGTGATGACTTTAAGTTTTTGGTAACGTACCCTTACTTAAGTAGTCTATTTGTAAGCAACTGAGCTCTATCAAGGAAGTCACTGTAACGACCACAAGCCCTTGAGTAGCGAATGAGTTGTGAGATGTAAACTCCATATGCTGGTGCTTTTGGAATGTTGTTACAAAGAAAAGGGAAGTTGACTATTGGAAAAGTGAAGTCATCGTGTTTGTCATACAGGCTAGTTTGTGACGTACCTCTGTTGTCAATTTCAAGATGAAGGTAAAGGAACGAAGCCGATGTGGAAGTATCTGTAGTATTATTAATTTCAAGCTCTTTTGGATAAATAAGATGAAGAAAATCACCAAAGCGAGGGTTGTTTAGTGATAAAATATCATCTACATAACGGAATCTGAAATTAAAGGACTGGGCCAGTTTTTTTGTCTTTATTTTGAAGAAGCCCTTCAATGAATTCAGCCTCATAAGAATGGAGAAACAGATCGGCTAAAAGAGGTGCACAGTTTGTGCCTATTGGAATTCCAGTGGTCTGTTGAAAAACCAGGTCTCTAAACTGGACAAATACATGTATATTGTCGATAAAAAACTACATTTTTATCACTTCTTCCTCTGTGTATTTTTTCTTTGATTCTGAGTCACATTTCACAAAGTATGCTTGTTCTCTGCCTATGACAATGTACTTATATCTTCGTTCGCCGTTCTTACGGGAGAAACATCTATGAATTATATCTTTCAGGCGAGATTTCAGTTGTTCATGAGAAATAGTAGTATAAAGTGTGGAGAAGTCAAATGTTTTAATGCTGTTGCAATGCAATAACGATCTAGATTTCAGGATGTCAAGCAGATCTTTAGAGTTTTTTCAATATCCACATTTCATTTACACCACTTCTTGAAAAGCTAGTATCACAGTATTTCTGAAGGCCCTCTTTTACGGCTGTCAAGATGGAGGCAATTAGAAATTGGCTAGTTCAGAAAAGCTACAGTAAGCCAGCCAAGTCCTTTAATTTCAGCTTTCGTTCTAAGATGATGTTGTTTCATTAACTAACACTTTATTTAAAGATTACCTTGCTTTTCTGCATTGCCGTGTTTGCCATGTCTTCGGAATTTTTTTGTGATCATCACTTCCATTGTTTCTTCGGTATTCTACCCAAATGAACAAAGATCACTGGTACACGAAAATCAACATCATAACTGGACCTTTATCCCTAAATGTACAAATCTTGACGTCTAAAAACAAACTTCAACGACAAACGTAATGAATTCGACTTTCCTATAGTGAACTTCCATT
This sequence comes from Modiolus philippinarum, assembly GCA_002080025.1. Classification (NCBI taxonomy): domain Eukaryota; kingdom Metazoa; phylum Mollusca; class Bivalvia; order Mytilida; family Modiolidae; genus Modiolus; species Modiolus philippinarum. Next base: position 142,161 of record MJUU01035758.1, on the reverse strand, counting down.
TTTTCAGCAGTAAAATTTCTACACCTCCTGCATACGCTGTCTAAATTTGACAACTCAATCGCTACTGTCGTGCCTGTAGTATGATATCTCCCTCTGATTGTGTCTGGCGTTTGTTGTGACTTTTATACGTCACTTTGATTTGACAGACCGTTATAAAGCTTCTATTTAAGAGATGAGAACATATATATTTGGGTAGATCGGTAGTTTATAACCGAACTTGCAAACATCGATTTGACAGAGTCGGACTTTTCATTGACAGTGTGATAGGTGCCACGGATAGAACAGGTCGGACCACCTGATAGTACTTCAAGTTTTTGTATGGCTCACACCTTTAGTGTTTTAATTTGGTTCCATATATTGTTCATTTATATTGGTCTTTATCAAGCTGTCTTCATTCATATTTGATATAAATTTCGATGCTTTCTCGTTTTTGCTTCGTTATTCGATTGTCTATGTATCCTCAACAAACTTATGTGAACTTGAGTCAGACTTGTCTGACATGAAAATTACACCTTGCGTATTATAGAAATTAACTGTTTTTATCAAATTCTATTCACTTAAAAATGCTGAGGCTTCATTCCGTGTATTGCACTCGGTAGATGTCCTTTGTACTGGATTTGGCTTCCTATTTCGATGTTTTTGAAATGAGTGCTTCTTTTTTGACTACTTTTGGATGATGGCTTTCCATATTATTTGATTTAACTGCTGATGATGAGAGGTTACTCCTTGAAACACGTGTACTGCATAACAAAATTTACTGTTTTTATGCAACTTCGGTATTTTTTGTAATTTGAGACTTTTCACAAGTTAATAATTGATAAATCTCATACTAAATTCACGCTTATTTAAGGTTAGTAGAATGTTTCATTATAACACTTAAAATAAATGCAAAAAATTCAATTCATTGAAGGAATGCCACTTTGATGTTCTTTTTATGAATGACGAAGGAACATGTAAAGATTACTGACGATATCTCTTTTTTCTGTGGTAACTGATAAGTAACTGTCTTAAAATAAAAACAATATGTAGCACAACTCTCACCATATATTTTATGTTTATACATTTACTCATATTATTTTTTGTTCTTTATAGGTGGAATAATGTACTTCATTCAGCTAGTGGCAGACGAAGACGGGAAATATAAGTCCTTGCCATTTCATCACTTGATGTCTCAGGTGCACCAAGAACTTTTGAATGAAAAATATATCACACAGGTATTCGATGTCCTTATATAAAGATGTCAGGTTTCAGTCAATAATCTTAATTTACATTAATTGAACTTAAAATTAAATGAAATTGCTTTTTTTCAAAGAAACTAACGCAACATTTCAAACGATAATATTTATGAAATTCAATGATATCATTAATGTATTTTGCTACTGGTTGTGCTTTCTATGTATAGAGATTGTACATTTTTCCTTCAAGAAAGCCTATCTTGTCTTGTTTATCATGTAAAACAACTAGCTGGTTTATGTCAATCATTATTTGATCGTAGCCGAACCACTTAAAAAGTTTTGTTCTGTATTGGTCATTACACATATACTGACCAGACACTGATACTGCCGATGTCTAATGTAAACTATGACGACTCTTTTCGATACCTTTTTGGAAATTTGAGTTTGATTTTTCTTCCGTATTGCAGCAGTGTTTTACCAGCAAACTGGTCGGAAGTTTAGCGGCGAGCACTCTTTGACCCATCTTTCTAAATAATGTTTTGTCTCATTCTTTTCTTTTTCAAGTTGTGGTAATATACTTAGTAGTCTACCCATATTAGGTTTCATTCGTATGTTTACTAGTATTATACTAGAGGAACGGAATATAGAAATGTTAAACAACCATTAAACCGGTTAGATCTTACCTCTGGTTTTTGCTAATGCCAGTACCAAGTTCTTATCGTCATTAATTTGTTTTTTTTTTCTTGTCTGCATTAGTTTTTTCTAGTGCATTTCGCTTGTGAATTGGGGCACGGGATTGTAGTTTTCGGCCACTGTAAGTTTACCGTTTTCTTTTGGTTTAAGTTAACTTATAAAAAGTGTATATCTCACGATTTTACTTGCCAAATTTTCTTACAATCAACTCGATAAGTGCCCTATGATCGTTATATAATGTATTGTTTATTTGTCCATTTATTGGGGGACGGATGACAGTGTTTTTAAGAGTACTTTGCCCGATATGTTATGCTTAATGACGACCCCGCATCTATGACAAAAAGAATATATGAATGTATTGCTGTTCAACATTTAGCAAGTGAAATCCACTCAAGCATGTGCTTAGGTCTGTCCTAAATTAACTTTAAGGTAGGAGTATTTGCTCTTTGCTGCATGCTACATTATGATTCAAGGTGAGGACCAACAATGAAACCGTTTGTCCATTTGCTAAATCGTACCATGTATCTATGGGAATCTTGTCCCATGTACATTTTCTTTTGAGATTACCGTGCAGATCACCGTGCAGTTGAAATATTTTGTTAGTCCGTGAATGAACTATTGTAAAAATCGTGTTTTAATACATAATAGAGAAAATGGTTTACACAATCTCAAGGGAATACTAGAAACATAATAAGCTCTGTCCTTAGCTGGTTTTGGCTTTCTATTTAGATCATATTTGGTAATTTGTTCTCTGTCAGTTTTTAAAAATCTTTGACTTCATGGTCTTCCAAACGTTTAGATTTTATCTGCACTGAAGAGACATAAGTTGTAGAAATGCGCATAAGCAGAATCAATTCACAGTAACTTCGGTATTTAGTTATTTGTAATTTATTTTTTCCCAAAAGACAGTGAGAACAATTGACAAGAAAATGTGAAAAACTTTCATAAAGATTTACTCAAAAAATACGTCTATCCAGTCGAGAATCGTATCAAATTCAACTAGATATTCTACAGATACATTTTAAACACAACATGTCAAAAACCATTTAAAAGGCTATCTTAGGTAAAACGCAAGCAACACTATAATCTACATGTAACAACGAATATCAAGAAGTTTCCACTACCATCCCCCAATTTGTGGTATACAAATAAGCAGCTTACTCATATTTGATTACTTATTAATAGTAAAATAAACTAATAACAAAAATGGATTACTGCCCTTTCAACAATGACTGCATAATACTTTACAAAAGTCATGTGCATCTTTTTTTAAAGCAAAGGGATCACGTGACTTGCATCAGTTCTATTTGATTTGCTTTTATCAACTATACACAACAATAGAAGAAATATCCCATTTGTTAAATGATGTTTAGTCCCGAACTATTCTAGCCATATCGACCTTTTCATGTCTTTTTAAAATTTCAAATGTCGAGAACAAGCAACTCGATTTTTCTCAGAAACATTCACATTTTAAACTTACAGCAAAGGTTTCTTGGAATTCTTAAGAAAACAAATGTCAGAGAATTCAATACTCAGAATAGGCTCATTTGGATGTTTTATTGTCTACATTTACAGAAACTGTACCTTTTTACAAAAAAATTAAAAGGTAGTAACAAAAAGGGATCGAACTTCATCAGGTTTAATCACTTTTGCGTCGTATTATTATTATTTTGCTTTTTGTTTTTGTTTGTTTGTGTGTTTTTTTGTTTTTTTTTTTTGTTGTTGAAATAAAATGTACGTGTTTTCTGAGAAAAAGAAATTGAGAGTTCAAATATTTTTCTTCGTTTTCCAACAGGTATTTTGTGATATATACTTTTTTTTTATTTTAAGGTACAGAGTAATACATGTTTGTGTTGCGTTTTTGTTGTTTTTGGATATATTTTTGACACATTTTACCAATTCATTTTACTCTTATAGTAATGCCATATTTTTCAAAGTTTTTTTTTTATTGAATTATGAACAAAAATAAAATGTGTTTAAGATTTGTACAAAATACAAAAATACCTAGGTAACAAAGTTCACAGTAAATTTTGATATGCTGTTTTTTTTCCATCAGCAGCATTTTAATCAAATAATAAAGGCCATCATCCAAAAAGCAAGAAAGATGTACTTATCTCCAAAAATACAGAAATATTAAGCTTAAATCTAGTACCAAGGACATCTACCCGGTGCAATAAACAGAATGAAGCTTTAGTATATGTAAGGGCTTAAAATTTTGATAAAAACAGTACATTTCTGAAATGCAAGGTGTCAATTATGTTTAATACTTTGATTGGATGTTCTTACCAAACAAATGATCTGGATGTGTGATATTTGCTTTGCTTCAATGAGCATCCGGTGTACTTGTGTAAAGGATATCATATATGTAGCAAATATAAAAAAAGTGAAATGCAGATATCGAGAAAAATAAACAAAAACGTAGTACAAGTATGCTAATATTTTGAGAAGTATCTACTTATATCATTTAATTGTACAGGGACAGTTTGCAATGCTGGATGTTTATTACATATCAAACTAATACTATGAGCAAAAAAAAAGTACTATCCATACCAGGAACAGTGATTTTTGCACTGTCATTCACTGTTCTCTGCTGTGGTAGTACTATGAAATATCTATTAAGTACTGTCAAGAACTGTGCCAATCGGGGACAGTGATTGACAGTAATACCCAAGTACTGTGATTAACTGTCCAGTGCTGTAACAGTAACACACAGTAAATGACAGTCTTTACGACTACTGTCATGCACTCTTCCCGATTGTTACTGTTCATGTCAGTTATTGACAGTATTTGGTGTTATTGTCATGCACTGTCCTTAATTGTAACAGTGCATGACAGTTAGCCACAGTATTTGAAATAACTGTGTTGCACTGTGGTGGTTTGTGACAGTGCAACTCAGTTAACAACAGTGATTTTTTACCGTATATGTACAAGTTAATTCCTTTTATCTATTATTATCTAAAATTTTCAAAATCAATCTATTTTTATAGATAAATTGTTATAGTGTTCATGGATATTTATTTTTTTTAATGTATTTAAAAAATAAACTATTTCTATCGTTAGATTAACTTAGTTGCCAACATTTATTTTGCAAAATGTTTGTTTGTTTGTTTTTTTTTTAATTTCCAGCCACAAATTGCAGATAGATAGAACGGTAACATAGTGATTACATACGAAACTTCATGACATTTAAAATTTCCCGTGATGGTCTCAGAAATATCTAAATTCGTATGTTATTTGCTCATTCAAGGGGAAAGTTTCGCGTTTATTTCATTAAACTTGTCAGCACCATAAGTATATGTATATTCGATATTTAATTGCTTTTAGGGGACGACCATTTGAATTTTAGGGTGTGTGGTTTTGGCGATTTCGCCTACAAAATATCCGTTTTCATGAGAATTTCGAAAATTATTTATTCACATCAAATGTCACGTCAAAATGATTTATTTGCATTTTCATAAAAAAAAATATTCTTTAGTTCTTCAAATTAAAATTAAATTCCACTTTTTTTAGAGGTAGGTTTGGAATATCTATTTTAATCGGCACCAAGATTAAATTATTCATTTACAAAGTTCCCCTCCCCCCTGATTATGAATATCGAATCGTCAAAACCTTAGCAGCCAAGATAAGTTTAGTATTTTTTTGTTTTTTGTTACGACTGAATAAACATTTGGTCTTCCAAACAGCAGTTAGTTTGTTTTGGTTCTGGATGTCCTATACTATACAACGAATTTCAACAAAACCTACAAAAAAACTGTCAAAATTTTATATAAGTGGTAAGTTCAGTGGCTGAATCTGTTATCTAAATGTATGAAAATGCATTCGATTTGATTTTGTTATGACAGTGTATGTAACAGATCACCTGTTGCCACAGTTTTCGAGAAGATTTTATGCATTTGGATGAAATAAATTCCCGGGTAAATGGCCATACTTCTTTCTTTGTAATTGTAATCAAATTCTTGTCGAATGGTGAAGGAAATTATCTCAAATATAGCCCTAGTTTTGAGTAGAAATAATAATGCAAAATATTTTAGTTTTTTTATATAGAAGTGGATATCATATGCTCATTTTCCTAAAAAAATGTCAATCAACAACACTGAGAACCACTTATGCACCATTAAGATAGCATTGAATTATCTGTTGTGAACCAAATTCAAAAAATATTGAGCCTTTGTAAAGAAGAATGTTCATTTAGTGGGTATCATACCTATCTTAAATTTTATGTGTCAGAAATAAACAATAAATATGTATGTAAAAATATCTTGATGTTAAATAAATAGCGGTCCTTTGTACATCTTATGTGGTTTACTGAGATGCATGACAGGGAAAATATGAGAGTTTTCAGAGAAATTTGTTAGAAAGAAATTAACAATGTAGGCTGTACATTTTGCTCGTATGTCTTTAGCTATGATATGTCTGATTTATCTCATCAAGACTGTTACCAGTACAGCTCCATGCAAAGCCATTTTTTAAAATATCTAAAAAAATGTCATGCTATCTGATTTTTAAGGGGTGCTTTGATTGGAACTGAGCATGAAATTTAGTTGCCTTTTTTTATTTAAATCTTCAGTGCACCACTAAGCCACTTTCTAAGCTCCTTACTACTTTATTGACCGCAGTCAGAGATGGCCTGAAAAGTTACTGTGATAAAGTCTACTCCACGAGCGGCGTCAATCAGATGTGGATTCTAAAAAAATTCTAAAGATCTTCTCGAACAGCTATCCTCTAGCAGTCTTACCCATTGCCACAGCATACAAACCTTTGATTTTTCTACTCTTTATACTACCCTGCCACACAATAAATTGAAAACAGTAATTTCGGATTTGATACATCAATGTTTCTGCACTAAAAACGGAGAACGCAGATACACTTATTTAGTAGTAGGGAAAGACAAAACATATTTTGTAAAGAACCACACTGAGTCAAACAAGAAGTACAGTGAGAATGACGTAATCAAGATGTTGGAATTTTTAATAGATAATATTTTCGTCGAATTTGGAGGCCGTGTTTTTCAACAGACAATCGGGATTCCCATGGGAACTAACTGCGCGCCACTTTTAGCTGATCTCTTCCTTTTTTCGTATGAGGCGAAGTTTTTACAAGGGCTTACACAGAAAAAACAAAAACATTTAGCCCAGTCCTTTAATTTCAGCTTCCGCTACATAGACGATGTACTTTCTCTTAATAATCCAAAATTCAAGGAATATTTACACCAGATCTATCCCAATGAGCTTGAAATTAAAGAGACTACCGATACACCTACCTCAGCTTCGTATTTAGATCTTTTAATTTACATTGACGAAAATGGACGTTTGAAATCTAAGCTGTATGACAAACGTGATGATTTTAACTTCCCAATTGTGAACTTTCCCTTTCTGAGCAGCAATATACCTACCTCTCCAGCCTATGGAGTGTACATTTCACAGTTGATTCGTTACTGTCGGGCATGCAGTCTATACAGTGACTTTTTAGTTAGAGCAAAAACACTGTCCCAAAAGCTGCTTAGTCAGGGATTTGTTCAGCCTTTGTTACTATCATCCCTTCAGAAATTCTATGGTCGTCACCATGACATCATTGACAGATATGACGTGTCTGTGTCCCAAATAAAAACGGACATTTTTAGCTAGATTTCACGTCTTCACGGATTTGACATAACCGGATTTGACTCAACCCCGGATTGACTCACTGATAGTGTGACGGGTGCCGCTAGCGGAGCAGGACATGCTTACCCTTCCGGAGCACCTGATGTCACTCCCGGTTTTCATGGGAGTTCACACTATGAGTGCCTTAGCTCTTAATGTTATCTTTTTATTTCCGTGCATTGTAGCTGTCTCACGTCCTAGTTTTGTCTTTGTTTTATCTGTTACCGTTTTTGCCATGTCTTTAGACTTCGATTTTTGTAGGCATCGCTTCCCTTGTTCCTTCGGTATTCTACTGCCGTTGTTTCAGTGCACAAACATTCTGTGCAAATTCTGCATTCACCAGGCTAGCACCGTTTGTAAGTTTGTTGAAATAAATAACGTTTTCTTGGAAACAAACACACAAATTTGACTTTTTTAGCCAACGACCATTTAAACACATGTAAATTGATGTCTCCTATTTAGTACAGGTACTCAAATATACTTGTTTTATGATCTTGTTAATTTGACACAGCTGTGATGTTGATTGCATTAATAAACAATTTTCAACTGTACAAACGTGTAGTACTTTCAGTAAATGACCATATTTATAGATGTGTTGGTGTACAAACTCGTGCGCTGTGTTGTCAATAACTATGCATATGACATAACTTGCATTTTGAAGTCTTAAGTAAAGATATTTAGTTTTCCGTATAAATGCTCTGTTAATATGAAAAAAAAATACAAATAACATATATAGATTACCTAATAATACTACAGATATCAGTACCAGTTACCGTTAACCTTGATTGAAGCAGTTCCATTTTATAAAAGAGTCGGTAATTCTATTTGTGTTATCGCCGCCAGTGTACAACAGATCATGTGTGGTTTCGGCATCGTCATCAGTGTGCAATAAAATGTGTTGTGCATCTTCAGTCACAACATGGCATTTCTAGAGATTTCGTGTCTAATTCAATGTTGAATGACAATTTCAGGTACCAAATTTTGTTCTAAAATAATTGACCATAGAAATTTAGGCAAAACATAGAAATATACTCGTTTATATTGAAATCGGTATGCTTTTATATATCAATATGGATAAGTCTGGTCTATCATTTTCGTCTCTTACGATAAATTCTGGTCTAAAATTTCGCATGACCTGAATAATTTCGAATTTTGGGTTTAAACATTATGATACCCCCGTGAGATTAAAGTCAAGTTACCCCCGCTGAGAGCATGGTATGGTAAAAAAATCTATGTGCAAGAAGAAACCTATAACATTCTAAGAAAATTCGCACTATAACCCGATAATGCTACTGGTAAAACAAAACAATTCTTTCTAATTTTTATAGGAAAATCGTTTTAGCGCCGAAAAATATTTTTTTGTTTAAAACTAATGCAGCTGTAAATACATGTAATGTCCAAAATTAATAGAACTGAGATGTAAACAGAAGGTAAAAAGTTTTTCACGAATAAATTATAGTCCTATAAATAATATTTCATCGACAGGGAGAAATCCAATTGCTGCTGCCTTAAACCAGGGACATGTCTCTGCTTAAACTTATACGAAAGGCATATGTATATCAAGTTTCACATATTGAAATAACCAAGCCGGATTGCCATGACGACATGTGATGTTTCATTAAGTAAAAGCATAAAACAGGTTTACATGTGCTCACAGTGTATTCGTGTTAAAACGAACTTACTGTTTTAGTCACTTTGAGTCGAAATATATCCTAAACTTTGATTAAGTTATGCAAGTGCTATTTTTGTATTTACAATATTTGGATCAAACACTATGAATAAAGCTCTAACAAATCCTACACCTCACAAACTGCGCTATATTATGACAATACTTATAAAAGGTGGCTATCATTGACCTTAATGAGTAAGGTTGTCAATGGCATGTCGGAGGGGTGGACAGGGGGTGTCATCTCTTACTCCTGCCCTCTGTTTCTTTGTCCCACCCCACTCTTCTTTCTCCAGGCCCCTTTCTACTGGTCTTCCTTTCATTATCTTCCCCCTCTTGTCCCTTTTCTCACGCTCCCTTTTCTCACATCCCCTCTCTCCTTTCTCCGAGTCTCCATCTATTCCTGCCCGCCGACTCTTGTCGCAGTGTTATTTTCCTTGAAAATATGGTGAATTCAATCTTTCATTGCTGAATTAACACAATTTGTTTTCATTATGAGAGATAATTAAATAATATATTTCACACTATGAAACTATTATTGAATCATTCTTTTATTTTGAATTGTTTCAGCTATTTACATATTTTTATGTAAGATCGTGAAGTCTACAGGAAATCAAGGATGCAACTCAAGTCCAACAAAATACAATAAATATGTAATTCGTCAATACACAGAAAAATTATGTTTACACGTGCAATGCTATTAACAATTGCAGCAGTCAATAGTTCGTTCGGGATTCACCAAGGGACATACTGTGTACTTGAAGCGTGTTTCGCCATGAATGAAATCAAGACTGAAAAAAAATCATTTTGCGCATCTTTTTTTTTCTTTGTGTATTTTCTGAAATGAAAATAATTTAATTGCAGTCTGCAACAAAAGACAATTCAGTTCAATAAAGTGACTTTCGAAAATTTAATCACTCTGGAATCTGTCCACAGCCGATATCCATTCCATTTTTTTTTTCATTAATACTTGCCACTTTAGGGGTTAATCGTCCTGCATTTATTTTGATGGAAAATCTCCATAACAGACTTTTTCAGCAGAAATGTTTAAAATAACATTCATGATTCCAGTTCTTTCGCTTATGTTTTTTTAAACATGTCTTTTTGCCACATTACCAAGTTTAAACTTTTTTGTAGTTTGTATTGATGCACTTTCATACAAAGTTCCGAAAACGGCCTTCAAGCTTTTCATATTCAAGCAGTTTTATAAGGCTATAGGGCTTATATCTGTTGACCTAGACGTTATTGTTTTGAGTATTGCTGGTTCATTCTTTGTTGAGTCCCCTTCTCGAAATTCCGTCATTTTTTTCTCAACAGTCTCCAGTTCCCGGACGGGAAATATTTTACAAACACTATTGAAAAGAAATCTTTTCCCAGTGCTCGACCTAAATTTTAAGCGGTTCCCGACATCAGTTCTGTTTTCTCGTGCATTGTCCCTTCCCCGCTCACCGAAAAAGTCTAACCTGCATGCTTCCCGCTAACTTCAAAGCCGACCCGCGAACCGCACTGAGACACACAATAGTTCCCCGTGTGAATATGGCAAGCTTTTAATTGGGTTATAACACAGACTCTTGGCTTCGGGCTCCAATCTTTTTAAACGTGGGGCTCCGGGCTCCAAAACTAGGGACCCAACACAAGAACTTCGGGCTCCACTCACTGAACTACAGCACTCACCGGTCTCCGGACTCCAACACAAGGACACTTGGCTCCACTTAATGGGATCCGGGCTGCACTCACCGGGCTCCAACACAAGGACACCGGGCTCCACTAAATGGACTCCGGGCTCCGAATCCTTTCAACTCCGAGTTCTCAGTGGTTTGTGGAGCCCCGTGTGTGATATTATCCCATTTTAGGGTAATATTCGAAATTTCGCTCTTGACAAATAAGAAGTAGCGTAGTTTTCACAAAAAAATTAAGCACATTTCAGAAAAGAGATTTCTGTCTAAAATTTAAGTCCCTTCAAGGAAATAACTTGAGTTCTGAATAGGTACCAATGTCCGGTCTACACGCATGACGTACAGTCTACACGTATTTGTTTTTCTTCTTTTTTGTTTTTCTTTTTTTTTTTTTTTTGAAGTTCGAAACCTTTCGGAGCATGTATACGGTGTCATAAATCTCCATAAACTTTTAATGGGAAACGTCACGATTGAACTTGAAGGCCCCGGTCTTGTGGTATTTTTGTTCTATCTGGCTTTGGGTGCCCCGTCCATGTATAGTATAAACACAGCTAATACGTCATCCATACATGGAATTCATCGGGTTCGGGATGTAGGTCGTCCCAAATTAGCAAAAAAAAATCAAAAACAAAAAAAAAACAAAAAAATAAAATAAAATAAAAAATACACCGCAAATCTGCAAATTTTCTGTTTTTCAGAGACTCGCCCTGCTAGACTAAAAACGGAAAAGGGGTGGGTTCGGGGTGGGATGTGTTGGTGGCCATGTCCTAAAATGTTGTTGGATCTCTCTGTAGTGACATGATTCACACCACAAAAACAAAAACTATTCCGATGTAGGGGTTTAAGTTGTTGCGATTTTATGTGTTACCACTGGGAAATATCACACATCCCATGCCGAGCTTTCCTCATTCAAAAGGTACGGTTTTCCAATTTTTCGATGATAATAACGTTCCTTTCAACTGGTAATGGAAACTATGGCCAAGCTGGAAAATTTATCATTCAGTTTAGAGATGTCGTTTCTATGGCATTGTCCTTCACGCCAATCTGCTATTGTCTTATCAAATCACAGTGACAGTATCGATAATATGTTTCTTTTATGCTAAAACGAACTGTAAAGCTTGGCATGGTAAGAACTACAATTCCAACACTATTGATGATGAGGCCCATTTCTTATTTTCATGTAATAATAACATAAAACTGAGAGAAAACTATTTACAGGAAATAAAACGTTTAAAACCAAAAATTGAAAGTAAACCAGATAAACTGTATGTATGTTTAAATTGTCCACAAATCATGCAGTATACTGCTTTATTTGTTACAAGGTCTTTTGCACTGAGGAGAGATTAACTCAACAACTGCATGATTTTTCATTTTGTAATCTTTGTTTTGTTTTTTATGGTTTTGTTATTGTTCATGTATGCCTTCAACCCTCATGTATATGAGTACAAATGTGCATTTAAATAAATAAATACTATAATATTTTTCCCAATAGAACTTTTTGTCAGGTTGAACAAATATATGTTTACACAGGCAGCGCTTTAGGGACCGACCATTTAACTTGAAAAGGGGCGAGCTAATTTTGTGTGAAAAAAATATTTTGGCTGCTAAAATGATGAAAAAAAAAATATCTGAAAGGGGCTTTCTGCCCCCAAAAAAATGTTAATTTAAAAAAAAATATTTTTATTGATGCATGTGAAAAAAATAAATAAATTTGTCCAGAAAAAACCATAACCCCCTTCAAGTTAAATGGTCGGTCCCTTGGTAATTGGAACGTCGTCAATTCAATTAATAATCTCCGATCAGTGGATGACCCGAATACTAGTACATGTATAGTGCGAGCGAGTGGCCACATAACACGATATACATGATATATAATCATGTCATCTGACTCAATTTGCGAACTTAAACGTTTGAAAACAGGCGTATTAATGTCTGGATCTGGTATAATTCATGCACTATGACCGATTTTTAGATCAGAACGAGGAAAATCATCGTAATTTCTCTTCTTGCCTTAAATGAAAATGATACTATTGGTAATTCTGAAAAGCTGTCATACTGGTCTTTGCAGATTATTAAAACACTACTGAAATGGTCCTTTATTTCATAATAATTTACTTGCAAATTACACCCATAGGGGTAAGCAAATACAAACATACAGTAATTATTTACTGAGAAAAACCTATACAATTACTAACTTTTCCAGTAAAATGTGAATCATCTAAATAGAACATGTCTCGCAGTACCTAAGGAAGTCGTTTAGAGTTTTTTTTTCTGTGTAATGTCAAATCCCAATTCCGGAAAGCGTTGAAGAAAAACTATGCCCTATTTACATATCGGAACTAAAACAAAATTTCACAACTGAATTTCATAGTATAGGTAAAATCGCCTTTAGAAATTTGGATCCAGTTTACAAATGAATGAACATTCCAACATAAATGTTGCAATCTTTAGTTCGTTTATGCTTTAAAATTAAGCCATAAATTATAAATAATTGTAGAATTCTTCACAATAAGTGTTGAATTTCAATCTGTTAGTTTCGCTGTCTTATTAAGGGGGGGGGGGGCTAACAATGTCTCACTAAAGTTATCCGTTACACTCCCTTCGCCTAAAAACGTTGACCCTTTCACATCTATAAACCATGGAAACGTTATCGATTTTTAGATGTGAAAAATATCTGGTGGCATTTGTTTTACTTTAAATTGTTGCTTCAAATGGAACCATACTTAGCTAGAAAGATCTACAAAGGTCCTTTCGTCTTCTTGAAATATAATAATCTATATCTTATCTATATGAGGAGCACTGGAAAACATTGAATTATTATTGGATACACGTGTGCAGTTACAATCAAACTCGGTCACAACGGTCTTTGATTCTAAGGTAAAACACATTCAAAGATAAAATAACCCGAAACTATTGATGAATTGGGTTCAAAATTAAAATGTATAACTATAATCCATCGCAGTTTATTAATTGATATTCGAAAATGAAATTCATTAATGCATACCGGCTAATTTTGTTTACCGTTGAAGGCATTTCAAGATGTGGAACAGCAATTAAATACTCGCTTAAATTATAAGATTGGTTTACCCGGGTAATTTTTTTTTATTATTTTTTTTCCTTAATGTAGTTTACTCCAGATCATTTCTCTTTCTTCAAGTGTGTGATGACAAGATCTCCAGGGTTTCTTGTTTTAATGGTACACAATACTTGATATAAACTAACATGTGAAACACTCGTAAGAGTGGTATTCCTATTTTGTGTCGTCAACAATGGTGAACGTAGGAGAGAAACAATCATATGGAGTTTTATATCATGGTACTGAAAACACAACTGAGATCCAATCCACCGTCTTCACATACTCTCACTGTAGTCCAGGCTTGCAGATAGTTAAACAATTACAAGCTTGTTAAAATTTTCTATGATAAATAGTTTGTGTAAATAATATTATTACTGCCCTCTGCTGGTTTGAATTTTTACTCGTGTGAATATGAGACAATATTGAATTATCTCCCTTTTTAGTCTAGACGAGGTGCATTTAAATCTTTACTCATTATATTTTAATCAAAGCATTGCTAAATTGCACTTAGGCAATTGCAGACAATATACAGAAAAATAACATGACTAATAGCAGGAGTTTAATTAACTGCAGAAAATTTATTCCATGCATAAATATAGTTGAAATTAAACCATATTTTGCTTTTCTAAAGAAAGTATTACATATCAACCGACACTTTCTCATAATCGTCCAAATGCGTTAAATAGAGTTGATAAAGACAGTGTTTGGGGTTCACTGCAGCCAATAATGGTACGTCCCCCTTTTAACTCTTAGACTGGATATTCAATTTATAATTGTTTGTTTTTGATACCTTTCTGTAGAACATTTTATAACAAATTTATGCTACATTACAGGAAAGTTCCAATTATTTTGCCTCTTACTTACATTTTTTAATAACGACCACTACACCCCTTTTATTTCAGTCTGTTTGTGAATCATTTTACATGTAGATTTCGTTTACAGACATAAAAATCAGAAAACAGCTTGTAGAAAAGGGGTCTCTATCTTCTCGGGTGTCCAAGAGGCACGGACCATGTGATTTTCAGGGGAAGGTATTTTCTAGAAAAAAATTTCTGGCCCTGATTTTTGCCGAAAAAAATTTCTGACCAGCATCTTGGTTGACAAAAAAATAATCTGGCTTTGACTTTGTCCATCACAAAAAACCTTGCATAGTGTACAGCGTGAAAAATAATCTGACGCGGGTAGAAATCCAAGCCCCCCCCCCCCCCCTCGCCCTGAAAATCAAATGGTCCTTGCCTTACTTTTTAATACAATTGAAATGATATAGTTTTGTTGATTTCAATGCTTTCAATCGACGTTATGTATTTTTCAATTAACACACCCGAGTAAAATGTACACCCCTGTATCATGTTATTTTCCAATAAACAATGTCAGCTGTGCAATAAGGTGTGACATTTAAATTGTCCACACGTGGCTGCAACAATTTATGTTTCGGTGAAATAAAATATTTGTATAATTTCATCTGAATAAGCTGAGAATGTGGTAAAAATTTTTTTTAGTACCAGCTTCCAACTTAATGTTGACTTAAATTCTCTACTCTGGCCGGGAAATTTTAAAATCTTTGGTTCATTATCTATTTCTATTATATGTCATACAATATATAGTTTTTGGGTATAATTCTGTTTTACTTTTAATTAAATTATCAAGTATAAATAAAAATTGGTATTTCACTGAAGACATTATTTTCTTTTCAGTAAATTTGCACCTGTTTTTTTTTATACAGGAAATAATTGATTGTTTGACAATTTGTATTTTTCATCAAAAAGTTGTGGAAATAATCAAATTAAAAGCTGAAACTTACGTATTAATATTTCTATTTGTTATTTTTAACTATTAATAAAGTTTTGGATTCAGAAAAAGAGAGTCTATATATATATACATGGTCGACTGTGACTGCCTGTCACAATCCACCACAGTGCAGGACAGTACAAGTGAAACTGTAATTAACTGACATGAGCTGTAACAATCCGGGACAGTGCATGACAGTAGTCGTAAAGACTGTTATTTACTGTGAGTACCTGTTACAATACTGGACAGTTAATCACAGTACTTGGGTAGTACTGTTTATGACTGTTCCCGATTGTTACAGTTGTTGACAGTAGTTTATAGGTTTTTCACAGTAGTGGGACAGGAGATAACAGTTAATGACAGTGAAAAAATCACTGTTCCTGGTATGGACAGTACTTTTTTTGATTCATAGTGTAAGTGATCGGAGAAGGAAACAAAATGAAATATCCTGATGCTGTTGTGTCGATTTTGTTTATGGTATAGTATGCAGGCATTCTAATTACACCAACAACAATATTGAAGTTTGAAAGGGCACTATACAAATCTTGTATGTCGGACGAATTTCTCGTACAAACATTATGACAGAACAACAACATGTTAAAGACCAAAGCTTATTATTTACGAACCTTACAAGACCATGGCTTATCTGCAAACAATCACGTGCAAAATGTCAAGACCCTCTTGTAACAATTCGTTTCCGTACAGCCATGCATTTCAGACTCATTTACGTAAATTGAAATCAAAAGTATTTTGTAGTTTTTTTTTTAATTAAATTCACCCTCTAAATGAAAGTGGCTTGATCTACCGCACTTTATTTATGAGACTGTTCAGAGAAAAGATGAAATCTCTTCCCAGGAGTTTAAGTCTATCACGTCTCTCATGTTTATTCTGTCAACCAGAAACACTAAATTAATAACTCTTTCTCAGCAAATATGGAACCAACTGAGTGTTAAATTTAATCATTGTTACAAGGCCATTTGCCCAACCTTAAAGTGTAGACAAAATGGAACTAGATGTGCTTTAAATACTAGTAAGGCTCTCTTGGATATCTTCTTGAATAATATATCCTGATGTTTTTCATATTATTTGAATCCCACTTGAGGTCTTTTTTTACCCTAATTGTCATTCTGGATTTTATAGAACCAAGGGGTGCCATTCTTCCAATTCAATATAAATTTGCACCCTCCGCCCCTTTCATTCTAATTGGCTTTTCCCTTATTGAATGATTTTAATACTAGAAAAGAAAACGGTGTAGTAGTAGTATTTTGTATACTAAACATCCTATTTACCAGGAAGAGATACTATTAACCTTTTATCCAAAAAAATACTGTTACCTGTCGCACAATTATTATTATTTTTATTTTTTGTTTTCATGCCACATATATACAGTTCCAAATTAGATAAATAATTCTTTTATAATACTTTTAGATAAAATTCCGAAACTCAAAGATATATATGAACTGAAGCTGTAGAAAGATATAAAACAGTCTATTACCAAAAGATCATTACAGATATATAAAGATAAGATAGAAAAAATATTTTGTAAAAATTAGAACTTATAAGTCAAATACATTTCATACTTACTTGTAATATAAATAGAAATCCTATAGTGGAAGATTCTTTGTTTGTACATCTAAATCTATCTACCTCAGAGCTGGTTAATACAAACACTAAAATACTGGAATCGCATAATAAAGTTTCCAATTGGTGAATTTTCCCGGAAATTTGACGTCACAATATAGATTTTTGGACGTCACAATGTTACGTGACGCAATTTACTCCGATTGACCCCAGGTCGATATGGGCAATTCATTCATTAAACGAAATTGGAAATTCGTCTATTCTGCCATGCTGTCAAGTGTTAAAAGGAGTAACCTGTCATCAACAGATTTAGAATCAAATAATATGCAAAGCCATATGGTTAGGTTCCTTTTTTAACTCATTAAAACTTAGTGCAGGGGGAATCATTATATCATTATTTTTTTGTTTATTTTACATTATGATGATTTCCATTATTTATTTTGGTTTTTGGCTGCATAAAAGTTTTATTATGATTTGACTGGTAGTTTCTTAGCAGAAGATATTTGAATGTTCTTCTTAGGGGTAAATGTTATAACCATGTTCACTGCTTGAGGCCATTGTGGTTGAGGTACAGACCTACTTGATAAGCAATGAAGGGATATGGAGTAAATGCACATGAGACAAAATCTCTATAAATACATGGTAAAAAGCAATGGAACAACGCTTTTATTGTTGTTCTTTATCTTGAAGTCACCATGAGGCCTTCAACAATGAGCTTTGCCCATACCTCATAGTAAGTTCAAGACGGCCCCTAGCACCGGTTTGAGCGGAATTCATTGCTAGATGTCGAGCATTGCCACATCCATGTTTATTCCGGCCATAGATGCGGGATTGTCAACAAACATTAAGTAAACTGGCAAAGTGTTCTTACAATCACTGTCATCCGTTGCCCGACAAAAGCACCAGTTTCCCCAGCTGGTGGACAATCACAACAAATAGACAAACACAGGGCACTCATCAAGTCGATTGTGAGAAAACTTGGCTGTATAAATTAGTGAGATGTGGGCAATATTAACAGGTGGTCAGATCACATTTTGAAATTACAAAAATAGAATGCCAAAATTCGAAAGTGTGATAGTGCATCCATATGAGAAATTCTCTCAAGCACAAGTTCACCATACCTGAAATGTATATAGAGCATAAATCTCTCGCACGGGGAATCTTTTTACGGACTCCACACTGCAGGAGAGACAAACTCCTGTCTAAAATAAGCAATGAAGGGATATGGAGTAAATGCACATGATACCTTTTTGGAAGGGACTACGCAAGAACCATTGTGTCTGAGTTCTGTTTTAATTGGACTGGCAGTCTCTTAGAAGATCTTTGAATGTCTTTTCAATATTGTCCTATTAATGAAATGCAAACTAATCAGTACATTAATAGATATTTTCGTATGACACCAAACGAATTCAATCGTGATAACGGTCTTAATAATATTCACGCTTACAATGACTGAGAACAGTCGAATTCTTTAATTTGATAAAAACAATCCATGAATTGAAAAATCAATAGTTGAATTTCCTTTTTTGATTAAAAACTGATAAAAATTTATCAATTTCAATACTTAATGATTTCAAACTTTTTTAGTCATAACGAATCTATCAGTCAGTGTGAAACTTCCCTTTTAATCATTATTTAGTTTACAATTCCAGGAAAATGAAAATTTTAATTAAAAATCACCTAGAAATCTTCATTTCAGTCTTTACAAATGTACCTGCCTATGTGAAGTTTTCCTTGTACACATTATTTTGTTCAAAATTTCATCGAAAGGAACAATTTAATTATTATCTAAACGTACAATCTACATGTTTTGAAAGGGGGTAAAAAATCCCATGGTAGGGAGGGGGGGTCAAAACAACAAGGTTGACGAAATTTCACAATTTTCAGAGGGATTGCAAAAGTCCATGAAAGGTGGTAAGAATACCATGGCATGACATAGAAATAATATGTTGACGTACGATTTACATTTTCAATATCTATTGATATCAGGGTCAAAATACAATGGTTGACAAAAAGTTACAATTTTCAGATAGGGTGAAAACTTCCATGATAGGGGTCAACATAACAGGGCAGGACGTACAATTTAGATGATTTGAAGGGGTATTAAAATACCATGGTCGGGGTGTCAAAATACGATTATTTATAAAATATCACAATGTGGTGCAAAATTCAATGAAAGGTGGTCACAATACATGACAGGATATAGAATTAATTTGTAAATGTACAATTTTCATGTCTTGAAAAGGAGGTAAAAATCACAGTGCAGGGGGATAAAATACCATTATTGACGAAATTTCACAAATTTCAGGGGGTGCAAAATTCCACGATAGGGGGGTCAGAATACCACGGTAGTATAGAGAATTAATATCTAAGCGTGCAATTTTCATGAATTGGAAGGGGGTTCAGAATCCCTTGGTAAGGGGTCAAAATACCATGGTAGACAAAACTCCCAAAGTTCCCTAAATTCGATGAAAGTGGGTCAGAGTGCTGTTGCAAGACAAATAATTAATATTTTAAGATGCAATGTTTTGAAAGTAGGTTCAAAATACCATCGTATGGAGTCAAAATTACAACATCTTTGAGTTTATGGTCTTCAAACGTTAAGATTTTATCTGCACTGAATAGACATAAGTTGTCGAAATGCGCATATGCAGAATTTAAATTCACAGTAACTTCGGTATTAAGTCATTTACATGTTTGATGAAATATCACAATTTAAAATGGAATAGAAAATTCCATGAAAGGGGTCACAAAACCATGGCAAGATAGAGAATTAATATCTAAACGTACAATTTACTTGTCTTGTAAGGGGGGCTAAATTCCATTGTTGATGAAATGTCATCATTTTCTGATTTTGGTGCAAAATTTCAAAAGAGGGGGTCAGAATATCATTGCAATCAGAGAAAGTCATTTCTTCAAGTAGAATTTACATGTTTTGAGAGGGGGGTCAAAATACAATGGCAAAGGGAGATGAATACCATGTTTGATAAAATGTCACAATTTTAAATGTGGATGCGAAATTCGATGATACAGTACTGTGCAACGTAGCCCTTACCGTTTGACAAACGCGAAACGGATTGCTGACGGGACGTGAACGGATCGCTGCCGGGAACGTGACGGGACGGGACGGGACGAATCGATTCACGTCCATAACAGTTCACGTCACGGTACTCGTCATTTGACGAATACAATTCGTCAATTGACGAGAGAGGACTCGTCATTTAATGATATGCAAAATAATCACTTGATTCATAGATAATTGAAATTTTCCAATGAAACGAAACGAATTCAATCCGGATAACGGTTTTATACAAAATTAACATTGACAGTGACTGGGAACAGTCCAATGCTTTAATTTGATATGAAAAAAATACATAAATTGAAAATAAATACCTAAATTTCCATTCATTTTGTTAAGAACTCCACCAAAATACAGAAAATGATAAAAAATGTCAATCAATTTTAATCAAATAATTTTTTTAGTAATTGCAAATGAACCATTCAGTGCGGAACTTTCCCTTTACATATTATTTTGTTAAAAATTTCATGAAAATGAAAACATGTGATCAGAAAAATTACTTATTAATCTTCATTTTAGTCATTGCATATACACCGGTCAGTGTGAAACTTTCCTTTTACACATTATTTTGTTAAAAATTCCATGAAAATAAAAAAATGTGATAAAAAATTACTTATGAATCTCCATTTTAGTCATTACACAAACACCGGTCAGTGCAAAACTTTCCTTTTACACATTATTCTGTTAAAAGTGTCATGAAAAGAAAATTATGTGATAAAAAATTACTTATGAATCTACATTTTAGTCATTACATATACACCGGTCAGTGCGGAACTTTCCTTTTAAACATTTTTTTCTTAAAAATTCCATGACAATCAAAAAATGTGATCAAAAATTACTTATGAATTTTCATTTTATTCATTACATAGACATCAGTCAGTGCAAAACTTTTCTTTTACACATTATTTTGTTAAAAATTCAATGAAAATGAAAAAATGTGATAAAAAATTACTGATGATTCTTTATTTTAGTCATTACATAAACACCGGTCAGTGCAGAACTTTCCTTTTACACATTATTTCCTAAAAAAATGTCATGAAAATGAAAAAATGTGATAAAAAATTACTTATGATTCTTACTTTTAGTCATTACAAATACACCGGTCAGTGCGAAATTTTCCTTTCACACATACACTGTAAAAATGCCATCAAAATAAAAAAATGTGATAAAAAAATTACTTATGAATCTACATTTTAGTCATTACATAAACACCGGTCAGTGCGGAACTTTCCTTTTACACATAATTTCCTTAAAAATGTCATGAAAATGAAAAAATGTGATAAAAAATTTCTTAAGATTCTTTATTCTAGTCATTACAAATACACCGGTCGGTGCGAAATTTTCCTTTCACACATTATTCTGTTAAAAATGTCATGAAAATAAGAAAATGTGATCAAAAATTACTTATGAATTTACATTTTAGTCATTACACATACACCGGTCAGTGCGAAACTTTCATTGTACACATTATTCTGTTAAAAATTCCATGAAAATAAAAAAAATGTGATAAAAATTACTTATGAATCTCCATTTTAGTCGTTACACATACACCGATCAGTGCGAAACTTTCCTTTTACACATTATTCTGTTAAAAATTCCATGAAAATAAAAAAATGTGATAAAAATTACTTATGAATCTCCATTTTAGTCATTACACATACACCGATCAGTGCGAAACTTTCCTTTTACACATTATTTTGTTAAAACTTCCATGAAAATAAAAAAATGTGATAAAAAATTACTTATGAAACTACATTTTAGTCATTACACATACACCGGTCAGTGCGAAACTTTCCTTTTACACATTATTTTATTAAAAATTCCATGAAAATCAAAAAATGTGATAAAAAATTACTTATGAATCTCCATTTTAGTCATTACAAATACAATGGTCAGTGCGAAACTTTCCTTTAACACATTATTCTGTTAAAAATACATAAATTGAAAATAAATACCTAAATTTCCATTCATTTTGTTAAGAACTCCACCAAAATACAGAAAATGATAAAAAATGTCAATCAATTTTAATCAAATAATTTTTTTAGTAATTGCAAATGAACCATTCAGTGCGGAACTTTCCCTTTACATATTATTTTGTTAAAAATTTCATGAAAATGAAAACATGTGATCATAAAAATTACTAATTAATCTTCATTTTGGTCATTACATATACACCGGTCAGTGTGAAACTTTCCTTTTACACATTATTTTGTTAAAAATTCCATGAAAATAAAAAAATGTGATAAAAAAGTACTTATGAATCTCCATTTTAGTCATTACACAAACACCGGTCAGTGCGAAACTTCACTTTTAGACATTATTCTGTTAAAAATGTCATGAAAATAAAAATATGTGATAAAAAATTACTTATGAATTTACATTTTAGTCATTACATATACACCGGTCGGTGCAAAACTTTCTTTTTGCAAATTAATTTGTTACAAATTCCATGAAAATGAAAAAAAATGTGATAAAAAATTACTTATGAATCTACATTTTAGTCCATTACATATACAGCGGTCAGTGCGGAACTTTCCTTTTAAACATTATTTTCTTAAAAATTCCATGAAAATCAAAAAATGTGATAAAAAATTACTTATGAATTTTCATTTTAGTCATTACATAGACATCAGTCAGTGCAAAACTTTTCTTTTACACATTATTTTGTTAAAAATTCAATGAAATGAAAAAAATGTGATAAAAAAATTAATTATGATTCTTTATTTTAGTCATTACTTAAGCACCGGTCAGTGCGGAACTTTAAT
The DNA here is from genome assembly GCA_002080025.1 of Modiolus philippinarum. NCBI lineage: Eukaryota > Metazoa > Mollusca > Bivalvia > Mytilida > Modiolidae > Modiolus > Modiolus philippinarum. The sequence goes on along the minus strand of MJUU01035758.1, from coordinate 119,023 downwards.
TTTACACATTATTTCCTTAAAAATGTCATGAAAATGAAAAAATGTGATAAAAAATTACTTATGATTCTTTATTTTAGTCATTACAAATACACCGGTCAGTGCGAAATTTTCCTTTCACACATACACTGTTAAAAATGCCATCAAAATAAAAAAATGTGATAAAAAAATTACTTATGAATCTACATTTTAGTCATTACATAAACACCGGTCAGTGCGGAACTTTCCTTTTACTCATTATTTCCTTAAAAATGTCATGAAAATGAAAAAATGCGAGAAAAAAATTCTTATGATTCTTTATTTTAGTCATTACAAATACACCGGTCAGTGCGAAATTTTCCTTTCACACATTATTCTGTAAAAAATGTCATGAAAATAAGAAAATGTGATCAAAAATTACTTATGAATTTACATTTTAGTCATTACACATACACCGGTCAGTGCGAAACTTTCTTTTTATACATTATTCTGTTAAAAATTCCATGAAAATAAAAAAACGTGATAAAAATTACTTATGAATCTCCATTTTAGTCATTACACATACACCGATCAGTGCGAAACTTTCCTTTTACACATTATTCTGTTAAAAATTCCATGAAAATAAAAAAAATGTGATAAAAATTACTTATGAATCTCCATTTTAGTCATTACACAAACACCGATTAGTGCGAAACTTTCTTTTTACACATTATTTTGTTAAAACTTTCATGAAAATCAAAAAATGTGATAAAAAATTACTTATGAATCTACATTTTAGTCATTACACATACACCAGTCAGTGCGAAACTTTCCTTTTACACATTATTTTGTTAAAAATTCCATGAAAATCAAAAAATGTGATAAAAAATTACTTATGAATCTCCATTTTAGTCATTACAAATACAACGGTCAGTTCGAGACTTTCCTTTTACACATTATTCTGTTAAAAATACATAAATTGAAAATAAATAGCTAAATTTCCATTCATTTTGTTAAGAACTCCACCAAAATACAGAAAATGATAAAAAATGTCAATCAATTTTAATCAAATAATTTTTTTAGCAATTGCAAATGAACCATTCAGCGCAGAACTTTCCCTTTACATATTATTTTGTTAAAAATTTCATGAAAATGAAAACATGTGATAAAAAAAAATTACTTATTAATCTTCATTTTAGTCATTACATATACACCGGTCAGTGTGAAACTCCTTTTACACATTATGTTGTTAAAAATTCCATGAAAATAAAAAAATGTGATAAAAATTACTTATGAATCTCCATTTTAGTCATTACACATACACCGATCAGTGCGAAACTTTCCTTTTACACATTATTTTGTTAAAAATTCAATGAAAATGAAAAAATGTGATAAAAAAATTACTATTGAATCTCCTTTTTAGTCATTACACATACACCGGTCAGTGCGAAACTTTCCTTTTACACATTATTTTGTTAAAATGCCATGAAAATGAAAAAATGTGATAAAAAATTACTTATAAATCTACATTTTAGTCATTACATATACACCGGTCAGTGAAAAACTTTCCTTTTACACATTATTTTCTAAAAAATTCCATGAAAATGAAAAAAAGTGATAAAAAATTACTTATGATTCTTTATTTTAGTCATTACATTACCGGTCAGTGCAAAACTTTCCTTTTACACATTATTCTGTTAAAAATGTCATGAAAATAAAAATATGTGATTAAAAAAATTACTTATGATTCTTTTAGTCTTTATATAAACACCGGTCAGTGCGGAACTTTCCTTTTACACATTATTTTGTTAAAAATTCCATGAAAATAATAAATTTGTGATAAAAAATTACTTATGATTCTTTATTTTAGTCATTGCATACATACCGGTCAGTGCGAAACTGTCCTTTTACACATTATTTTGTTCAAAATTCCATGAAAATGAAAACAATAACATATAAGATCACTCGTAAATGTTCATTTAGTCATGACATATATACACCGGTCAGTGCCAAACTTTCCTTTACACAGTATTTTGTTCTAAATTCCATGAAAATGAAAGATTTTAATATAAGATCAATTAGAAAATCTTTATTTTAGTCATTACAAATGCACTGGCCAGTGCAAAACTTTCATTTTACAAATCATTTTGTTCAAAATTCCATGAATATGAACAATTTTGGTAAAAAAAAGGACACTTATAAACCTTCATTTGAGTCATTGCAAATCTACCAGTCAGTGCAAAACTTTTGTTATAAACATTAGTTTGCTTAAAATTCCAATATGTCCAAAATACATAATTAAAACTGACTTGTGAAACTTTTAGTCATCACAAATGCACCGATCAGTGAGAAATTTTCCCTTTACACATTATTTTGTTTAAAACTCGATGGATATGGCAAATTTTGATGAATAACACCCGTCAATGCAGAAGTTCCTTTCGAACTTTATTGTATTAAAGACTCCATGAAAATGAAAAAAAAAACATATCATAAGCAATTATTTATTGATAGCAAAAAGATTGATCTGTTGCGATGATGTACCGATCGTGTATGCAATGAGTGAAACGAATCTATGTTTCGCAAAATCTTCAACCCGAGATATCACGTGATAAATGAACGTATCTGGACCTGAGTTGGACGAATAGGGTTCTCGTCATCCGTCACGTTTCGCGTCAATTGACGAGTTGGACGAATAACAAGTCGTCACGTTAATTAACTGATCGCTGACTGACCGCTGACTGCTCCCTGACGAACGGGTGACGGGTGACTGATTGTTTTTTTTTCTGTAAGGGCTACGCTGCACAGTACTGTAGGAGGTCAGAATACCAGGGCAGGATAGAGAATTAATAGCAAAACATACAATTGAGTTGGTTTGAAAATGGCTTTTAAAATCCGATGGTTGAGGGGTGAAAACACCAATTCTCCAATGGGGGTGAAAAATCCCATAATAAGGGTTAAAATACCATGGCGGGACAGATAATTTATATCTAAACGTACAAGTTACATGTTTTGAAAGGGGGCTCAGAATCCTATGGTAGAGGATCAAAATACAATGGAGGACGAATGTCACAATTTTCAGATAGGGGCGCAAAATTCCAGCGAAGGGTGTCAGAATGCCATGACAGGATAGAGAATTCATATCTTAATATACAATTTTCATGCTTGGGGGGTCAAAATCCCATGGTAGGGTGGTAAAAAAACTATGGTTGAAAAAATGAATAATTTTCAGACAGGGTGCAAAATTCCATGACAGGAGTCAGAATACTTTGTTAGGATATAGAATTTATCATCATCATTTTATTTTATAAGATGTTATCATGAATGATATGACCTGATTGACATGTTAAGATTTTCATGTTATTTTATAACTCATAAAATCATATACTGATATATAAATCATACCAAAGATGAAGAACAACAATTAATGCTTGTGCCATTGCTTTGTATTCCAACAAGATATTTAAACAGATAGTCGGCATTTCAATGGTTACGAATTGTGCTCCTCTCTTAGCCGATCAGTTTTTTGTTCACTTACGAAACAGATTTTTTTTTCAAAATTGGGTCAAACAAAATTAAATTAAAGAAGCTAGATCCTTTAATTACTCATACAGATATATTGTTGATGTCTTGTCGTTTATTAATAGTAAATTTGCCGACTATTTTCCAGTAATATATCAATATATTCGTTTTTTTATTTATTTTTAAAAGGCAACTTCAGCACACGAATTTATGACAAAAGAGACGATTTCAATTTTGATATTGTAAACTTTCCACACATCGGCAGTAACATTCCAATTTCCCCAGCGTATGGCGTATATACAGATGGGTGCAGGCGCAACGTTCCAAAAAGTGCACTTAAAGTGAACTGAAAGGAAAAAATACGGCAAAAAATACTACACATTTTGGGGCCGGAAAATATTATCTGATCGATGTAAAATTTAATTTAATGGTTTTTTTAATGCATTGGCATTTGTTTCGCAATATCCTATCAAAATAGAACGCGCTACGTGGATAATATATATTTCATTTCCTCAGCTATCGCGTAAAAAGCAATCTAATTTAGAAAACCTCGTTTTAAGTAGTGATCCTCGCGACAGCTTTCCAGTGCACTTATAGTTCATTAGTGAACGAGAAAATAACTGTCATGGAATAGCTACCTATTCCAGAAAAGTGAACCTCGCGACAGCTATGAGAACGCGAAGTATAGAATTATTACAACGGGTATTCCATTCACCCTATGAAGTTGAGAGTTCGTCACTTCATAATTTGATCGAATACATCTAAATTTAGGGACTTATTCTATTCATCGGTTTGAAAATAGACTACTGCATTATAATCACCGACCGAAACCCAGTTTGCCGTATGTTTGCCTCTTTAATCCCTGTTTCGAAGACGGGGAATATTAATCGTTTCAACCTTTAGGTTGGACACCCTTTCCCGTTTCAGGTCCATTTTTAGTGATTTTATTACCACGATCCCGTTTATCTCTAGCTTAAAAAAGCAAATCCCGCTTCCCGTGTTTTCCCCATTGATACCTTGTTTTGTCAGGTGCAGTTTACAAATGACAAAAATTCATTTTTTTAATATTTTACTTTATCATATCCTTTCAAAGAAGTTTTATATGTCGCGTTGTAGCTTTAAATAAATCGTAGCATAAATATGTTTGAAAAGGGAAGTTTTTATTATGCGGTTGAAACTTATTCTTTACAAATGATAAAATTATTCATTTGGTTAAATATTTTACTTTTATCATATCATTTCGAAGAAGTTTTATACGTCGTATTACAGCTTTTTACATATGATCTCTTCCGCTTTTGCAAAAGATGTATAAATTTGGTATCGCGAGAATTGAAAAAAGCTAAAATGCAAAATATTTCAATCTTATCAGGTAATTTTGGGAAAAATACATATCAATGTTAGATTGCGACAATTGACATATGCACCAACATATAATATCTCGCAATTTTGAGGTCATTTTTGACAAAAGATGTATTAATTCGGTATCGCGAGAAAGGGAAAAAAAGCTAAATACAAGATATTTCAATCTTTTAAGGGGGTTCGCTACTCAATTTGAAAATAATTAAAATTTTAAATAAATGAGATTTATTGTTAGAGAATTAAATAGGAAATAAATTAAGTGAAAAAATGATAAGTTGATGATCTCGTTTTTGAGTTATAAGTGATCGAAAATTTGGCAGGAAACTGAACTCCTCGGATTTTTCATAGGATTAACATTATCAAGGTTTGACCACAAATGAATGTGAAAGAATAAATAAAATTTAATGAAATTTTAACAGAATGCTCATAAAGATGTATAAAATGAAATTATGGAAAAAAAATAAGGGGGTCAATAGGCAAAAAATTATAATACTTTTAAATGGATGAAACCCGAGGATTCCGAAAATCTGACAAAAATCCCAAAATATGAGGAGCGAATCTCCTTAAGGTAATTTTGGGAAAAATACATATAAATGTTGTGTCGCAACAATTGAAATAAGCACCAACAAATTATATCTCCCTCTTTTGAGGTAATTTTTGACAAAAGATGTATAAATTTGGTATCGCGAGAGGGGAAAAAAAGCTAAAATGCAAAATATTTCAATCTTATAAGGTTATGTTTAGAAAAATATATATACATTATGTGTCGCGACTATTGTAATAAGCACTGACAAATAATATCTCCCATTTTTGAGGTCATTTTTGACAAAAGATGTATAAATTTGGTGTCACGAGAAAGGAAAAAATGCAAAATATTTCAATCTTATCAGGTAATTTTGGGAAAAATACATATCAATGTTAGATTGCGATAATTGACATATGCACCAACATATAATATCTCGCAATTTTGAGGTCATTTTTAATAAACGAAGTATAAATTTGAATCACTAGAAAGGAAAAAACTAAAATGCAAACTTTTTCAATTTATAAAGTTTTGGTAAAAATACATATGAATGTTGTGTAAGGACAATTGCGATAAGCACCAACATATAATAACTCCCACTTTTGAGGTCATTTTTGACAAAAACAACGGCAGTAGAATACCGAAGGGACAAGGGAAGCGATGACTACAAAAATCGAAGTCCAAAGACATGGCAGAAACGGTAACAGATAAAAACAAAGACAAAACAAGGACGTGAGACAGCTACAATGCACGGAAATAAAAAGATAACATTAAGAACTAAGGCACTCATAGTGTGAACTCCCATGAAAACCGGGAGTGACATCAGGTGCTCCGGAAGGGTAAGCATGTCCTGCTCCACTAGCGACACCCGTCACACTATCAGTGAGGTATATATTGTTTTGAAAGTACTGATATTAGGCTGATTGGAATTGCCATTTTCTAACCCTTAGACAAAACCAATAAAAATCCATGGTACGTGTTACTTCTCTAACCCTCAAACAGTACCAAGGTAAAAATTTGAAAAGCTGTTGTAAGTCATTTAAGTATTCAAACATTAACCAGGACAAATCAGTAGCACGAACATAATAACGAAGACAAAACTAAAATCTTACAGTATGATATACAAGACAACACAAAAAACTAAAACCACTAATAGTGTGACAAAAGATGTAAAAATTTTGTGTCGCGAGAATAGAAAAAAAGGTTAAATGCAATATATTTCAATCTTATAACGCAATTTTAGGAAAAATACATATTAATGTTGTGTCGCGACAATTGAAATAAGCACCAACATATAATATGTCATTTTTGACAAAAGAAGTATAAATTTGGTATCGCGAGAAAAAAAGCTAAAATGCAAAATACTTCAATCTTAAAAGGTAATTTTTGGAAAAATACATATAAATGTTGTGTCGAGACAATTGAAATAAGAACTGACAAATAATATTAATATCTCCCACTTTTGAGGTCATTTTGACACGCTTACCCTTCCGGAGCACCTGATGTCGCTCCCGGTTTTCATGGGAGTTCACACTATGAGTGCCTTAGTTCTTAATGTTATCTTTTTATTTCCGTGCATTTTAGCTGTCTCACGTCCTAGTTTTGTCTTTGTTTTATCTGTTACCGTTTTTGCCATGTCTTTGGACTTCGATTTTTGTAGGCATCGCTTCCCTTGTTCCTTCGGTTTTCTACTGCCGTTGTTTGACAAAAAGTTTATAAATTTGGTGTTGCGAGAATGTTTTTTTTTAAATTACATATGAATTTAGTGTCTCCAAGATGAACATGAGCCTCGATAAAATACCTTTTTTGAAAGATTTATTAAGAATATATAACGTGATGTAAGCATGGAATGTATAAATAAAACAAAAGAACGCTATAATTTATTATGGCATTGTTTTACATGTATTATCAAAAATAAATTAAAAAGAGAATGAAGTCGTCGAGTTTTCATATTTTTTGCTTAAAGATTAGCTTAGTCATATTAATATCATGTGTTTTCAACTGACCAATTGTCAAGAGCAATCCAAAGCTGTCACGAAGTTCACTTCAAGTTCACATCGCAATCAATCCCGCGATCGCATCTTCTTTTCAAGTGCACTTGAAAGCGGTCACAAGTTCGCTCTAGGCTGTCATGGAATCACTTTCAAGTGCACACGAAGTGCACGCGAGGAACGCTTTTGGAGTCAACTTGGAAGGAATGTTGCGTCAGCACCCAACTATTTATACATAAGAGTCTTAAAGGTTCCACAACGTACCCACAAAGATGTTAACTAATAAGAATTACATAATAAATAATATTATATCCACACAGGACAAAATTTTCAGCCTACATAAGGTTTTCATCAGTGTCATTTAACTTTCATTTAGATAGAGCGTATTCGATGTCGTACTACAGCTCACTGATAGCCCAGGTAAATTTAGTGACGTATGAAATGTTATTAATCTTGAACTCGATCGTTAAGAGAATGAAATTATTATATACATTTAATGATTGATAATCTTGAACATAATGTAATTATCTACATACAGTCAGAATACTTTAGAGTGTTACGGTATGGATGATTGATAATTAAAATAAACATACTTTTAGCATTCGAAAGGAAAAAAAAACACTGAGATGGTAAACAGAACATAACAAATTAAGTTTTTTTGTTCATTCCCCAAGGATCTAAGACAAGTTCTTTTATCCAGAATCCTTCTCGGGTCTGACGTTGGTGTCTGTCCAGTCGGAGTTCTGCTCGATGACCTTAATTTTTGTAAGATTAAAGTCATCGAGACTATCACCTGGCAGTCTTAAGTGCTGGCTCACAGGTAAAAATTCTTTTTGTAAGGTCGCTCTTGTGTCCGTTCAGACGTTTGTTGAACGGTTGCTTGGACTCGCCGACGTATTGGAGACCACAAGTAAATAAATGACATTTGCACTTTTGCAATTCACAGTGCAAAATATTTTGTAGTGCTTACCCGTGACCCTACTGTTGTATGTGGACGAGGTTTGCATATGTTTATAACATTTGCAATGTATGTCCCCACAAGAGCGACTTTCACCTGTAACATTTCCAGGCTTCGAGATCTCAACGCAAAAATTTAATGCCGAGATAACAGCAGAATTGAACAAAATGTTAGAACAAAATCATCTTGATGAAAAAACTTTTGAGTATTTGATACCTGAAAATCTAAAACCAGGACGATTCTATCTCTTACCAAAAATACAAAAAGTTAATAACCAACGGAAAAAAATATCCGAGTTCGTAGACTTTCATCTTCGTCCTCATGTTGAAGCCCTCTCATCCTTCATCAAAGACACTACGGACTATTTATGTAAAATGGAAGCACTTAATCCTCTTCCTCCTAACACCACTCTGGTCACTATTGGACGTCACTTCTCTATACACCAATATTCCTCGTGATGATGGCATCGAGGCCTGTAAAGTAGTTTTGGAATCTAGGGCAGTTCAAATCCCTCCCACAGAAAGCTTAGTCAACTTACTCACAATGGTATTAAAAAAGAACAACTTCACTTTTGATGGCGTGCACTATTTACAAGTCAATGGCACTGCTATGGGTACTAAAATGGCTCCCTCATACGCCAATATTTTTATGAGAAAATTTGAAAAGAAATTGCTGGAATCGTCAGTTTAAAAACCTCTTTCCTGGTACAAATTCATTGATGACGTGGACATGAAGTGGACCTTAGAAGAACATCAATTACTGATTTTATAGAACGTGCCAATAATCAACACCCTTCAATTAAGTTCACACATGAAATATCTAAAAGCACCATCAACTTCTTCGATACAACCACTCATTTGGAGGAAGGAATCATGTCCACTGATTTGTTTTCTAAACCTACAGATACACATCAATATCTTTCGCCTAAGAGCTGTCACCCACCACATATCACAAAGAGTATACCTTACAGCCAAGCTCTTAGACTTATGCGTATTTGCTCCACCCCTACGAATTTAAAAAAAAAGACTGAGTCAACTGGGAAATAATCTCAAGAAAAGGGGCTACAAACAAAAATGTATCCAGAACGGTTTTAAAAAAATAAACCACACAGAGAGGCGCGATCTTTTAAGATACAAAGAAAAACAGAAAAAATGTAAAAGAACCCCTTGCGTCCTCACATACCATCCTTGTCTAAAATCTGTGTCCAGCACTGTTCGTGAGAATTGGACATCTGTTGGAAAAAAACCCGAAGCTTTCCAGAATTTTCCCAGAACCACCAATGGTTGCCTTCTAACAACCTAATAGCTTGCGGAATTTGTTGGTACGGGCAGAGATCTCGAAGCCTGATAATGTTACAGGTGAAATCGCTTCTGTGGAGACAAACGTTGCAAATGTTGTAAACATATGTCAACAAACGTCTGAACGGACACAGGAGCGACCTTACAAAAAAGAATTTTTACCTGTGAGCCAGCACTTCAGATTACCAGTCTCGATGACTTTAATCTCACAAAAATTAAGGTCATCGAGCAGAACTCCGACTGGACAGACAACCAACGTCAGGCCCGAGAAGAATTCTGGATAAAAGAACTTCGTGTCTAAGATCCTGGGGGAATGAACCATCTTAGTGTTTTTTTTTTCATTTTGAGAGCTAAAAGTATGTTTATTTTAATTATCAATCATCCATACCGTAACACTCTAAAGTATTCCGACTGTATGTAAATAATTACATTATGTTCAAGATTACCAATCATTAAATGTATATAACCATTTCATTCTCTTATCGATCGAGTTCAAGATTAATAACATTTTATACGTCACTAAATTTAACTGGGGCTATCAGTGAGCTGTAGTACGTACACGCTCTAACTAAATGAAAGTTAAATGACACTGATGAAAAAATGACACTGATGAAAGCCTTATGTAGGCTGATTTTTTTTTTTTTTTTTTAACCTTTACATATTTTATTCAACAACATCCTGCTACATTGAACCCTAGGTAGCCCAGGGATAAGCATACCTAGCCTAGGGGCCCCTGTTTATACAAACTCTCACTGCCAGGGAAAAAATGAGAGGCACCCTTTTGAAGAAAATTAACAATAAGATTCAAGATAAACATTTCATAATTACATTTTACCAATTTACAACTACATAACATTGATATTAGTAATAACATTAATAACAACTTTTGAATTTACCTATAAAATACCTTCCTCAACTCGCCCTACACCTGTGCGTGGATATCCCGTGAAATACTTAACCGTGTGTCATCACATAAAAAGACGAAAGATGTTCATTGATCCAGTCAAGGTAATAAAATATTTAGATTTATTGTAAATAACACAGTTTAAGAGACATAAATGATTTAATACAAAGATTATTTATATTTATGTATTTGTAGTCATGAAATTCGCAACAGAGTAGTGTTTTTATGTAAGAAATAAACGATTGTAATCGAAAAATATTTGGTTACCAGACCTCTGTCCCATATGGCTAATAACAAATTGAAATTCAGTTTCTGCCATACGGATATTTTAGACGTTTTTGCGATTAGTTTCCTGTGATATTTTACAATATTTCTACATTTCCAAATTGCCCATTTTACTGTTACAATATCGTGTCAATAATTAATAAATCTGTATCATTTTTTTTTTTGTCCAGGATGCTTGTTCCAAAAATTAAAAACTTATCTGATTTTTGAAAATAATAAAGTTCTCTGCTATCGCAGACTGTGTTGAATTTTTGAAAAATATCAGACCAAACTTCATCAATTAATTTACATTTTACAAAGAGGTGCAATAAAGTTTCCCTTTCTCCACAAAAATGACAAGCACCATTCGATTTTTTCATTTTTTGAAGTAATTCTTCAGTGTACACTATATTGTGAATAATCTTAACCTGAAGTTGTTTTGCCTTCCTATTCCCAAAGTTTTTATTTAAATTAACCCAAATGTTTTCCCAATTAAATTCATAATTAAGTAATAATTTCCATTTATTCTGACAGTTTGGAATTACAGAGTTTCCATAAAAACACTTGATATATTTTAACTTTATATCCACTGTTTCCATGACAACACCAGTTTCATTCCTAACAAATTGTAAATTGTTTTTAATTTTAAACGGTGTACTCGACTTAATAGTTACATTATCTGACTTGAGATTATTTATCATATCTTGCGTAAAGGCTGATTTAATTCGACTATATTGCGATATCCAATTCCTTTTATCTGATAGCTTATTAAATATTTCCCCTGTATTTTTGAATGAATTGGCATGTATATCCCACACATCTTTAACCTTTTTAATCAAGCTTTTCGAAAAATTAGCATAAAACAAAACATTACCACTGAATCTAATTTTAGAATTTCCGAATAAATTTTGTTCAAGAAGTTCGATTTTTGTTGAAAATTCTTGAAGTTTTTGAAATTCTGTCCAAGATTACAAAAGATTTCGATAATAATTAGGGAGACGTACATTGTCTAGTCCCTCAGTGTTTGAACATGTGCACAAGAAAAAATCCATATCAAATTTTTCATCATGTAATGTAAGCCAAAGTTTACTAATCTCGCTCCGAATTGATTATATATTGCATACTTTTAATGTTTTTCGATTTTATAAAATGTTTCAGATTAATCATTCTCATACCCCCTTTCGATTTTGGCTGGCAACAGACTTCACGAGAAATCTGGTTTGTTTTCCCATTCCATGAAAAATCACAAATAAATTTATTTATTTCACGTTCATATTTATCCGGTATTCCACGCATTTCAATTTCGAAACCTATCGTCGATAATACAAACGATTTAATAATTAAAACTGAAACTAGGCTGAAAATTTTGTCCTGTGTGATTATTATATTATTTATTATGTAATTCTTATTAGTTAACATCTTTGTGAGTATCGTTGTGAAATCTCTAAGACTCTGATAATTTTTCATGTATGTTTTCACTGTATTGTAATCTCTCGACGATCCTATGCTTATAAAGTTCCCTGGTTTGTAATTTCTGTGAGACTCTCTCTCTCTCTCTCTCTCTCTCTCTCTCTCNATATATATATATATATATATATATATATATATACTTTCTCGCAATACCAAATTTATGCATCTTTTGTCAAAAATGACCGATATTATTTGTCAGTGCTTATTTCATTGTTGCAACACAGCATATAAGATTGAAAATTTTGCATTTTAGCTTTTTTTCATTCTTGCGATACCAAATTTATACATCTTTTTGTAAAAAAATGACCTTAAAAGTGGAAGATATTCACAGTGGAGATATTAGATGTTGGTGCTTATTTCAATTGTTGTGACACAACTTTTATATGTATTTTTCCCCAAATTACCTTATAAGATTGAAATATTTTGCATTTTAACTTTTTTCCCCTCTCCCGATACGAAATTTATACATCTTTTGTCAAAAATGTACTCAAAGTGGGAGATATTATATGTTGGTGCTAATTTCAATTGTCGCGACACAACATCTATATTGTATTTTTCCCCAAATTACCTAATAAGATTGAAATATTTTGCATTTTAGCTTTCTTCTTTTCTGGCGATACCAAATTTATAGATCTTTTGTCAAAAATGTACTAAAAAGTGGGAGATATTATATGATGGTGCTTATTTCAATTGTCGCGACACAACATTTATATGTATTTTTCCCAAAATTACCTTATAAGATTGTAATATTTTGCATTTAAGCTTTTTTTCCTTTCTCGCGATACCAAATTTACAGATCTTTTGTCAAAAATGACCTCAAAATTGGAAGATATAATATATTGGTGCTTATTTCAATTGTTACGACACAACTTTTATATGAATTTTTTCCCAAAATTACCTTATAAGATTGAAATATTTTGCATGTTAGCTTTTTTCCCCTCTCGCGATACCAAATTTATACATCTTTTGTCAAAAATGACCTCAAAAGTGGGAGATATTATATGTTGGTGCTAATTTCGATTGTCGCGACACAACATTTATATGTATTTTTCCCAAAATTACCTAATAAGATTGAAATATTTTTCATTTTTGCTTTCTTCCCCTCTCGCCATACCAAATTTATAGATCTTTTGTCAAAAAATGTACTCAAGAGTGGGAGAAATTATATGATGGTGCTTATTTCAATTGTCGCGACACAACATTTGTATGTATTTTTCCCAAAATTACCTTAAAATAAGATTGTTATATTTTGCATTTTAGCTTTTTTCCCCTTTTGCAATAAAGAATTTATACATCTTCTGTCAAAAATGACCTCAGAAGATGGAGAAATTATATGTCGGTTCTTATTTCAATTGTCGTGACAAAACATTTATATGTATTTTTTCCCAAATTACCTTGTAAGACTGAAATATTTTGCATTTTAGCTTTTTTCTTTTCTTGCGATACCAAATTGTTGCATATTTTGTCAAAAATGAATCCAAAAGTGGGAGATGTGTTGGTTCTTATTTCAATTGTTGCGACACAACATTTATATGTATTTTTTCTAAAATGACTTTATAAGACTGAAAATTTTTGCATTTTAGCTGTTTTCCTTTCTCGCGATACAAAACTTTTCAAACATATTTATGTTAAGTTATTTACAAAAAATTATATGCTGACATGTAAGACTTCTTAATTTGAAATGGTAATATGATAAAGTGAAATATTTAAAAAAGTGAATTATTTTGGTCATTTGTAAAGATTTAGTATAAACCTTACTTTTCAGCTATATCACAACTGGAACTAATTTAACATGTTATATTAGTCCCAGATCACAAAATATAAAACTACTTCAAAAATATATGATAAAAAATAGACATCCTGAGTTCCTATCGTTGTTTATGTTTGTCTTTTGTATTTTTATTGTGGGTTTTTTCTTGTGCAGTTCCTATTTACTTTCTGGGATGTGGCTATGTTTTTCGGCCATTGTAGGTGTTTCCTGTTATCTTTTTTATTCCATATGTCTCTGGATAAAATAAAATATTTAAAAAATGAGTTATTTTTGGTCATTTGTAGTAAATATTTAGTATAAATCACATAATGAAAACCTGACTTTTTGTCATTTATAAAGATTGGGTTATGGTGTATACGCGGGAAGTGCGGCTTGCCATTTCAAGCGAGAAGAGGCAATAAAATCGTCGAAAAATGGACCTGAAAACGGGAAATGGGTGTCAGCATTGGAAATGGAATCTGTGAAACGGAAAAAGGGACCACTTTTAAAAGTCTTTGTAAAATATTTCCCGCGACTTTGGAAAAGAAAATCGGCAAAAATACGGCATTTCGGGAAACGGATCTACAAACTGTGTTTTGAATATGCCATGTATAGTATATTTTCCCCGACCGATGAACAGAATTACCCTCTAAAGTGTATCGATCAAATTATGAAGTGCTGAATTTCGAACTGCTGTCTGACTGGAATACACGTTCTTATAATTCTACACGTCTGTTTTCATTTTTGTAGCGGGAAAATATTATCTGACATGTTTTATATTTTATATATAATTGCATTGGTATATTTTCGCATTTGCTTATCCAAAAGAATGCTACGTGGAAATACATTTTTATTAACTGCCGTTTCCAAAAAAGTGAACTTCGCGACAGCTAAGAGAACGCGAAGTGCACTTGCTTGGCACGCGATAGTGACAAAAATGCGGTATACCTAGTATTTCGAACGGAAACTAGGGGTTTTCGTGCGAAATACTAGGTATACCGCACGTTAACTATGGGTTTCCGATCGGTATACATAGTTTTCGACAAAAACCCTAGTTTTCGATTGAAATTGAACGGAAACTAGGGGTTTGCGACGGAAACCCATAGTTTCCGATCGGTATCGTTAATTCGAGTTTATAACGAAAACGCTATTCATAGTTTTAGCCAATGAGAAACGAGAAACGGAAATAGCTATTTGATATTTAACGTTCGTCTAATCAGAAACGGAAAACGGTATTCAGGGTTTAATTAAAAGCATGAAAATGTAACATAAGACCTTCCATGGTATTTTGACCCTCATCGTGAAAATTTGCATCACCATCTGATAATCGTAATGTTTCTTCAACCATGGTATTTTAACTACTTTACCATGGGATTTTGAACCCTCTTTCAAACCATGTTAATTGTATGTTAAGATATCTATTCTATACTCTATTAGGGTATCCTGACCCAATATCATAGTGTTTTTAACACCTATCTAAGACTTTTGAGGTTTCATTAGCCTTGGTATTTTAACCCCCTATACAATGGTTTTTGAATCCCCTGCTTTAAAACCAGATAAATGTGCATTAACGACATTGATAATATATCTTGCCACGGTATTTTGAACCCCTTATGGAATTTGCTATCCCATCTGCAAATCGTGACGTTTCTTTAACCACGGTATTTTGACCAACTTCCAGTAAATATACATTAGACATTACTTCTATTTACTGCCATGGTATTCTGACCCAAAATCATGGAATTTTGAACCCCCATCTGAGAATAGTGACGTTTCATCAACCATGGTATTTTGACCTCCTACCGTGGGATTTTGAATGACCTTTCAAAACATGAAAAGTGTATCTTGAGATATTCATTCTACGTCCTGCCATAGCACCCCCTATCATAGAATTTTGAGCACCACTTTGGTTAGCAATGGTATTTTGACCCTTTCCCCTACTACTGTATTTTGAACCCCCTTTAATAACATATGAATGTACGTCAAAGTCATTGATTCTTTATCTTGCCAAGAAATTTTGAAACCCTCTGTCCAAATCATGAAATTTTGTAATCCCATGTGACATGTCATCTACCATGGTAATTTATCCCCTACCATAGTATTTTGAAATTGAAACCAAGTTTGAATAAGTAACAAAATAACTTAGAATCGACAAGTATTTATAGCGGTAACTTATTCATTTTTTTTTCAGAATTAAATTACCGTTCACCGAAAGAAAAAGTTATCTCCCGTTTGATCAAGCGCTTTTGTAACGTCACGTTGCAATGGACGTTCAAAGTATTATTAAACAACAAAGTTGTGAAACCGGTAGGAACTGTAGACTTGAGAACAATGAATTTAATGAATAAAGAAGTTGCAATGCGTTTTCTGCTTTTTACTATATGAACACTTTTGTGGAAAATCTATTATTATTATTTCTGTTGATTTAAACTTATTTTATTGCTCAAAAATAATATTTAAACAATGGGATTGGGCACATGTTTTTCCACTTAGCATTGTCCTCTCCATTGTATATACAATTAACACATATTGAACATGAATAAAATACAATGTACACAATGTTAAATACATATATATATATATATATATATATANTGTGATTATCAGTAAATGTAGATTAATTTCAATTGTGGATTACTAATACAATTATGCAGTTGAATATGTAAGTACCTTTTATATTTCATACTAATTTCACGTACTTGTGCAGTATTTTGGATAAATGACTTTCCGTTTATATTAACACGCTTCATTGAAAGGAAACAAAAGAAAAAGAAAAAACAACATAGGTTCAAATCATGCAATAAGTAGACCAGGTGACCATTCTGGTAATCGTTGAAATTGATCTTTTAAATAGAAGACATATGTATAAATGCCTATTAAGTTAAAAATAAAATACTGTTAAGAAAATCGTTTGGAATCTTTTATATATTTGTGTACACATAACAATACCGATTTGTTAATTTCATCGTTTAGTAATTCATTTCCATACAATAACAATTCTAAATTTATAACTGTCTGGCCTAAATCTAAACTATTAATCTCGGTAAATAAGGTAGTTCTTATCTGATTATATAGTGCACAAGACAAAAAATAATGTTGTACACTTTCAATTAAACAACCACATGAACAAGACGAGTTCGGAACTAAATTTGAATTAAATAAATCGCCATTTAGCGAACTACAATTGTTTCTTATCCTGGTGTGAAGAATATTTGAATATCTATCACCACAGTAGAAATATGATCGTTTTTTTCTTTAATAGAAAATATTTTTCATGAATTTTCAGTTTAAAAGAAGTGAATGTTGATAATTGGCGCACGTTCAGATCTACCGAATTCCAGACTTTTGTAACAGAAGGAAAAAATTATTGCTGATACATTGATAATCTAGACACGGGCTATGAAATATTATGACCATAACGTAAATTATAACTATTGGTTTCAGCATCTGATGATACCTCAGTTTGTAGGTGGTACAAGTTCTGTTAGGTAGTTAGGCGCTTGATCATTTAATATTTTATAAAATAAAAGTAACTTTTTAACCTCCCTCCTTGTTTTTAGTTTTTCTCAACCAATTTCCATATATATCGAGTGTATATTAGCAAACACCGGAAGCCCAGTTACAATACGAGCGGCTTCGAGTTGAACCTTTTCTAATCGATTAGAATTTACTTGTCCACAGTTATCCCATAATTCCGATGAATATTCCAAAACTGGTCTAATAAATGCGAGATATATCTTGTCTAGATATTTTACGAAAGGATATGGAGTAAATGAACGTATATTTTAATTTCCTTAACACATTTAGTTGTCGTGAAGCCTTTTCAATAATTTTATCTATATGTTTTGTCCACTTACAGTCACTGCTAAAAATAACTCCTAAATGTTTATGAATATCAATAGGATGAAGTGTAGCTTGATCAAAGTTAAAAGATACATTACACTCAGTCCCTCTTATATCAAACACCATAATGTCTGTTCTATTTGAGTTAAATTTCATCAACCATTTACTTTACCATTCGTTTAGAACATTCAGGTCAAAATTTATCATATCTTTTAACGATGATATATCGGATGCTTCATGACCTATTGACCAATCCTCCGCAAATAATCGCCCTAAGCCCACTATATCATCAGTAATATCATTTATAAAGATACAAAATAACAAAGTTTCAAGCACAGACCCGTTGGGCACACCTGACTTCAATTCGCCCGTTCTGGAAATTGCATCTTTTATCATTACTCTCTGAGTACGAGTAGAAAAGTAACTCTTCAACCACCGTAAAAGGTTACCATTAACTCCGTACTTTTCGAATTTATAAACCAGACCTTTGATCCACACTGTATCAAAAGCCTTGTCAAAAAAGGTGATACTTGTCAATTTTTTGGCTTCTAATGCCAATAAAATCGTATTATATAATTCAATAAGCTGGTGTGTAGTCGTAAAACCAGGCATAGAACCCGACTGAAATTTGTATATAAGATTATTGTCCTGTAAATGATTAAAAATGTTTAAAAACGATTTTTTTCTAATAAATTACTAACACACGACAGACGAGAGACCGGTCTGTAATTAGATGCCAAAGACTTGTCCCCAGCATTATTATTTCTGTTGCAACAGAACCAGTAAACAATACCGCAAAGAACTTGCAAATCATTTTATTTCGTGCTTCAAACCAAAATTAAACGCATGAGAGATACTAAACATAACAACAACGTCACGTCATAGGTCCCCTATAGCAACGCTACTGAGGAACGTTATATCTTGACAAGTCCCGATGAAGGATGAAAGCGCTAGAAATGTGTGACTCATCTTGATTTTTTACATTACAAATATACATACATAACATTATTATTATTAGCCAAACCTCGTCCAAAAATTGATGACACGTCATAAAATACATAAAATAACTATTTATTGAAGGTCGAATTCGAAGATATGATACTCAACACCTATCATCGCACAGAAATGGAAATACGCCAACCCTTTTCAGAAGAAGGCGAAGTTCAAAAGCAAGGATTGATATTAACAAAGTTTTACTTGAGGGAATGGACAGCTGAAAAATATCCTGAAAATGCAAGCCGTAAGTTTCTAAAGTAGACAGGTTGTCACCCTATTTAGCAACTTTGACCTTATCACTGCCTTGACATGCTTACAATTTTTTTTTTTCGGAATTGTATCCACTATGAAAGAGAAAGAATATGGGGTAAATGTCACGGAGACAACATAAAACTGAACTCAAATTAAACCTAATGTTACATTGAACATAAAAAGTTGAATCTTTTCTTCGAACGACTGAGTGACGAATACATTGGCAAACAATTACCGAAGCAAGAACGAGGAAATGGGAAATTCTAAAATCATAAATCCAAAAATCACGGCAATTAACAGCAATACGAATTGAGACAGTATGACAAAGACAAAACAAATAAACAAAAAAGAACAAGAACGTCATAAAACTAAAGCACTAGCAGTGTGAACCCCTATAAAAACTGAGGTATCATCAGATGCTCAGGAAGGGTAAGCATGTTCTGCTCCACGCGTGGCACTCGTCACACTGCCAGTGACGAAATCACGAACAAAAATACAATATAAACTTTATACCCGAAAACAAATATTGAACGAGTATAAGAACCAGCTGTTGCATTAGTAAATTAACAAATCTTATCTGCAATCATACTAAATAGAGAATCGCCATTTTTACGACACGTTACATTTAGACATGAATCGTTCATTGCCCTTTGCTTTTGACGTACGTTTATGACATGATCAAAGGGATCGATATATCTCTTGATTTTGGGAGTTGGGTATATTTTAATCTGACCAATTTTCGGGGTTTATCTCACTTTAATTGTGAGCATGTGCAAAAAAAGTTCAAAATGTCTGTCATCGCTTCGAGTTTTCATACGAATTATCCAATATTAAAATTGTACTCTTTATATAAAGAATGAAAATGCACCTTAGAACCAGCAATTCATAATGAACCATGAGATATGTGATTAATATTTAAAAAAAAGATTTAAAGTTGCGCGCTAATTGTTAAAAAGAAAGTAAATTTCCAGCTTCATCAAACGTTAACCAATTATGACGTCATATTTTCTCGGGAACGTTTTTGATATTTCTTTGTGAGTGCAAAATCTGATCATGGTTTAGAGAATTATTTCATAGAGTTTAGGCAAGAAAAAGTATCAAACTTTCTTGAAAAGGTGAGATGGGCTGATCTCAAAGACTCAGGCTTAGATATATTTTGTCCGTCACTCGGCAAGCCTCAGGATGTACATGATAACTCAGCCTTGGGGTTTGAGATAAGCCTATCTCGCAGCGCCCCGTGGGATAGATGCTACAAGTCCGCCAAAAGTTAAGCATGACTGACTTTTAAACATTCACCAAGCAAACAAGTTAGGTATAGGTATACTATTTTGCATGATGATAAGTCTTAACAACTAGAGGCTCAGAGACTGAGCCGGTATCGCTCACCTGACAAAATGCTTCTATACCATGCATGACCAAAAACAATGTTTTCTTCCACTGGAGTCTAAATAGAACCCATTTTTTTACTGATTCTTTTGAAATGAGTAATCTTTGCAAAGGAGTTCTATACATCATTCAGATACAGTTTAGTTAAATTTGCTTGAGATGATGTTGAAAAGGATGATTTTCTCATGATAAGGCTCCAATGATATACTATATTCCGTGCTGGCAGCCATGTTTTTTATCAGATCAGAACAAAATTAGCAATATTTGTTAAAGTATATCATTCCTGTAAAGTTTGGTTGAATTTGTTTCAGCAGTTTCAGGTGAGAAGATGAAAATGTGATTTTCCCATAGGGTTCACTGTTAAACTATGATCTGTGCTGACAGCCATGTTTTTTATCAGATCGAAACAAAATGAGCATTCTTTGTTTAGGACTTTTGGTACATCATTCCTGTAAAGTTTGATTGCATTTGTTTCAGCGGTTTCAGAGCAGAAGATAAAAATGTGATTTTTTCCCATTGGGTCGAGTGTTAAAACTAAATTCCACCCTGGCAGCCATGTTTTTTGTCGGATCGGAAAGAAATGAGCAACCTTTGTTATGGACCTTTAGTACATCATTCCTGTAAAACTTGGTCGAATTTGCTTCAGTGAATTCAGCAGAGAAGATGAAAAATGCGATTCTCCCATAGGGTTCAATGTTAAACCATGTTCCATGCTGGCGACCATTTTTTTGTCGGATCGAAAGGAAATGAGCAATCTCTGTCAAGGACCTTTATTACATCATTCCTGTAAAGTTTGGTTCAATTTGCTTCAGCCGTTTTAGAGCAGAAGATGACAATGTGATTTTTCCCATAGGATCCAACGTTAAACCTAAGATCCCCGCTGGCGGCCAGGTTTTTTACGGTATCGGAAAGAAATGAGCAATCTTTGTAAATGACCTTCCATACATCATTTCTGTAAAGTTTGGTTGGATTTACTTCAGCTGTTTCAGAGCAGAAGATGAAAATGTGATTTTCCCATAGGGGCCAACGTTAAACCATGTTTCGTGCTGGTGGCCATGTTTTTTGTCGGATCGGAAGGAAATGAGCAATCTCTGTCGAGGACCTTTAGTACATTATTCCTGTAAAGTTTGGTTGAATTTGCTTCAGCCGTTTCAGAGCAGAAGATAAAAATGGTATTTTTTTTCCATAGTTCCCCGCTGGCGGCCATGTTTTTTTTTTTTTCGTATCGGAAAGATATGAGCAATCTTTGTAATGGACCTGCCATACATCATTCCTGTAAAGTTTGGTTCAATTTGCTTCAGCCGTTTCAGAGCAGAAGATGAAAATGTGATTTTCTCATAGGGTCCAATGTTAAACCATGTTCCGTGCTGGCGGCCATGTTTTTTGTCGGATCGGAACGAAATGAGCACTCTGTTAAGGACCTTCAGTACATCATTCCTGTAAAGTTTGGTTGAATTTGCTGCAGTGGTTTCAGAGCACAAGATGAAAATGTGATTGTCCCATAGGGTCCAATGTTAAACCTAAGTTCCGCGCTGGCGGCCATGTTTTTTATTGGATCGGAACAAAATGAGCAAACTTTGTAAAGGACCTTCAATACATCATTCCTGTAAAGTTTGGTTGAATTTGCTTCAGTGGTTTCAGAGGAGAAGATGAATATGTGAAAAGTTATGGACGACGGACGGACGGACGGACGACGGATGCCAAGTGATGGCAATAGCTCACACTGACCCTTTGGGTCAGGTGAGCTAAAAAACATGTAATGGCACTTTCTAGCTTTTAAGGTAGTTCGATCCTAATAAACATATAAGACAGATTTTTTTTCTTTTTAGATATTTTTTAGGTCTTAAACTATATATGTTTCAAAAATAAAATATAAACGATATGTCACCGATCATCTTTTCCTGTTATCTGGCTTTGAAAATCAGGCCAAATTCAGTATTTTTCAGCAAGTTTTGCAAAGAATATTATTATAAACATATTGCCCTTGGATGAGGATGTTAGGGAAGATTAACACACGAGGTAAAAAATTATCACCCGCCACGAAGTGGAGGGTGATAATTTTTTCACCGAGTGTGTTAATCGCCCTAACATCTTCATCCAAGGGCAATATGATTTTTATTATACTGAATGCCGAGTTGAAAAAGCGTTAAAAACAATAACTAGAACAAGAACATTGAAAAGAAATAACATTACATGTCACATGGTTTGTTTTTATACTCTTTCTCAAGTGGGAATAATAATCGGTAAACTTCGGTCGGAGCGGGTGTTAATTTTCAAGATCGGCAAACTTCGGACTGAGCGGGTGTTAATTTTTAAAGATCGGCAAACTTCGGGCTGAGCGGGTGTTAATTTTTTAAGATCGGCAAACTTCGGGCTGAGCGGGTGTTAATTTAAGACATTAACACCCGTTGCTATGGATGGGCGGGGCTAACTAAGGATTAGTCAAAATTAACAAATGCAGCTTCTCCAATGAAATAAACGGATAATAAAAGAAATTTGCATAAAGTATAATAAAGGGAAATGTGAGAACATGCTTATTGTTTATCTTTCATATTAAATAAATATCAGATAGATTTTTTTTTTATTTTTTGATATTTCAGAGATATACACTTAAGCTGTCTGTTACGCTGAGAAAAGTTTCATGTCACCGTTATTTTATGTAGTTTACGAAATAGACAATATTTACGGGAAAAGGGAGTTAATTCGCGGGAAAGTGTATGTCAATCTGTTAAGACGTCACAATGAAATGACCAATACAGGAATAATCCGGCTTGAAAATGAAGTCAATTCTAAATTTTGTAAATTTTGTTGAAAACTAAGGAGTATCTCCTTCGTGCAAAGCTCCCTCCTAAGCTGATTTTGGCTTTACAACTAGATCATATTGGTTATTTGTTCTCTATCAGTTTTTAAACATCTTTGAGTTTCTGGTCTTCCAATTGTTTAGATTTTACCTGCACTGATGAGACGTAAGTTGTCGAAATGCGTATATGCAGAAACTGAATTCACACTAACTTCGGTATTTAGTTATTTGTTACCACTGGTCGATGCCACTACTGGTGGACTGTTAGATCCCGAGGGTATTCACCAGCCCAGTAGTCAATACTTCGGCGCTGACCCGACATCGATTATATTTGGAACCTTACAATATCTAAATTATGTAAATTTTGTTGAAAACTAAGGAGTATCTCCCTTATGCAAAGCTCTGTCCTTAGCTGATTTTGGCACTACATTTAGATCATATTGGTTATTTGTTCTCTATCCGTTTTCAAACATCTTTGAGGTTCTGGTCTTCCAATTGTTTAGATTTTACCTGCACTGATGAGACATACGTTGTCGAAAAGCGCATATACAGAAAGTAAATTCACAGTAACTTCGGTATTTAGTTATTCCGTATCCGACTCGTGTTACACAGATGCGCCAATTGAATGCGTTGTGTATTAGTGTCGATTTACCTTAAATACATAATCGAAAATCCGATTTTCGGAACGAAAGAAAAACTCAGTATAAGATTCCAAGTTTCAACACTAACAACAATATAAAACATTGTAAGTTCAAATGTGCTAGGAGATCTTTTTGGGGTTAGTAGTGGTACAAAATTCCATAATTGATAATTTTAGTCTTTTATGGATTCTTTTAACTGATTTTTAACGCGTTCAAATTTAATAATAGTTAGTCCAAGTGATTACTTACAATTTGAAAAAAAAAATTCTTCCAGATGTTCACATGGTCCCTTAAAATGTTTAAAACCAACTGAATTGACAATTTTTAACCAAAACTTACAGATCGGGATAGTTGTGCCTCGCAATAATGGAAATAACTAAATACCGAAGTTACTGTGCATTAATTTTCTGCATATGCGCTTTTCGACAACGATTTTTCTAAAAATTAAAATCTTTGAATAAATTACCAAATTTTACCGAAATCCAACCAAAAATGAAAAACAGAAATTTGGTACACCGAAAATCATTATTTGGACATTTCTATAGTCTCTGAATTCAATAAAGCCTTTCCATTTTGAAATCAGACAGGCGCATGGGTGTTGTTCTGAAATAACAACAACAAACTCAGATTTCAAAATTTTAAAGGTTATCAAAAATCTTGCTCGAAAGTTTTCAAATTCATGCCTGTTTAAAAATAGCCTTAACATTGAAATCACAATAATTTACCGGCAAAACTCAGCAAAGAAATTTTTTTCTCATTTCGTCACATGAGTGAAAATCAATCTCTTAAATACAAACGAATACCGAAGCAAGAACGAGGAAAGGCGAGATTCTAAAATCATAAATCCAAAATCATGGCAATTCACAGCAACACGAATTGAGACAGTGTGACAAAGACAAAACAAATAAACAAAAATGAACAAGAACGATACAAAACTAAAGCACTAGCAGTGTGAACCCCTATAAAACTGAGGTATCATCAGGTGCTCCGGAAGGGTAAGCATGATCTACTCCACGCGTGGCACCCGTCACACTGCCAGTGAAAAGTCCGATTTTGTCAGAGTCGGTGTTAGTCAGTCCGGTAACAAACTCTGGATCTACCAAAAGATATCTGTTCTCATTTGTGAAATAGAAACATTGTAATGGTCTGTCAAATCGTGGTAACGACCGTAAAACTTATGTAGTGATAATTGCAACAGTGACTGAATATACTCTTGATGTATTAGTTTTTGAGACAGCAATTTCGCATAAAATGACGTAAAATTGGATTATCTCCCCTGTATTCAAACATTACCTGGGATATCTACAACTGTCACCTAAAACACAAATATAAATGTTAATTGTTTCTTACCTTTGCTTCAACCATAACAACAACGATCTTCAATCAGAATTCATGCATTGAATTGAAACTTATTTTTCTGGTCAAAGCCACCTCATTTTTGTCATAAAATTAGGTTGTGGCTAACTTCAGAACTTTCACATAAAGACCGCAATATGAAACATAATTAAAGTTTGGCATCCAAATATAAAATTAATCTCATTCGTAGTGTTTGAACAAAAAACCCTTACCTCAATACAGTTTCAAAAATGATGAACATGTAAAAAGTAAGGTGGTGCTTAACTTTTGGTGGACTGTATTTATATCTTTACTGGGCTGTCTTTAACGAAGAACAGCCATTTACAGTAGAAATAACTTTCCCTTATCTTGCATTTATTCATCATCGTTATCAACATCTCTTGTGTGTGGATGTTCATTATAAAAGAGAGCAGATGCCTAATACGTTCACAGCTCGGTGCAGGATTAATTCTGCTGATGACATACACAGCCTCAACTGCATACAGATTGTGCTTTACATGTGGATACAAGATCTTGAAGAAAGTCATTGGTCATCTTCCCCTCGAAAAATACAGGCAGAAGTCCCAACTTGTCATCTCTCCAACCATATTCCAACGGTAAAATAACCACAAAATGCGTCCCATGAGCATTCGTCCAAATTTGGTTTTCGTACACAGCTCGTTAAAACGAGCTGCTTTGATATTTGCTCAGAAAGAGAAATTTAAGCTAAAGAAGCATTTTTAGCGTTGCCTGTTTGCTTCTTCATGTTTTTAGGTCATTTTGTACTTTTCTTGACTTTCTCCCTTGATCATAAAAACAAGAAAATACATTGCAACTGGCCGACACTGCTCAATCGAATATCGCCTGCGGACAAGAAGCTCAGATTGGAAGCACAATCATGTTAATCTTTCAGCAACTGAAACACATGTTTTTTACAAATGCCATAAAACGAATATGTGGTGTCGCAACCTGTTAGAGCACGGACGGCTGTTTTTACAACAGAGAAGCATCAATTTATGAAAGGGTCATGCACAGGAATGTAACACCTTAAGTCGTTGGTATTTGTAACCACGCCTTTCTGCAACAGCAACTCCCGATTGTTTGTCATTTTTGAATACTGATGAACTAGAAGCACTAAAACATCAGTATCTAGGATTTAACGACTATTCATTCTGCTTTGTAGATTCGCATCCCTGTATACTTTGTCGGCATGGTTCGCATATAAAATCATCCTTATAATGGCCTCATCATGCTTGCTGAACAGCGGTTGACAGTCATTCACAAATCCTCTGGAGACACTTTTAAGGGCTTCAAGGGATAAAAAGCAAACTGCTTAAAAAAAACATTTCCAATGATCCAAAATATTTGCTTCAAAAATGCGTGACCAAAAAAATCAACAATAAAACGGATAATGGCCTGTGTATTGCCTCTAGAGTCCATGAATTTCTTCCGGTCTGGAATAGATTGTCTTTCAATCACTTGAAATATCGTTGCATTTAGATCACTTTTACTTCGACGTTCCCTCTCAGCTGCCTTACTAGATTGTTTGATGTCATCTCTATCAAAAACATCTATAACGGCTGATACTACCGCCAAGCATTTTATTTGTCAATCCACAAAACCTGCTGACAAGTCCCCAAATGTGTTGTATTTCTTTGCATCAAGAGATTGTATGTAGGTCGATCCATCCTTAATTAAAGTGGTTGCAGCTTCTTCAAAGACGGGCAGAGATTTCTTCAAGGTCAACATATCTTCAAGTCGGTGAGTTAGGTCTGCCTTGCAGGTTTTTCTCCTCTTACCATCGTCATTGAACAGTGCGGTTTGCATAGGATCACAGGAAAAGAAAACTTTTTCTGCTTTAGCATCCTCAATGCAGTTCGCCAAGACTAAGGCTCGACGAACAGTGAACTCTGGTTTGGTATTACCGCTGACGATATCACCAGATCTAGACTTTAAGCTTGTTTTCTTTGCAATAACATCATTGGTTTTCAGTTTAGATCTGAATATTGGACTGTAGAAATTGTAACTATTTACAATGGACAATGACCGCTCTATGAATCACTTTGTCATTTTTCTCCGCCAGCCAAGGCTGACAACAACAAAGCTTGAACTTCTAGAGAGGCATGCATACCAGTAGAAATGTTTATCAATGAACCATGATGCATTGAATATAGAGAAGATAATAGGAAACACTTACAACAGCCCAAAATTACAGTCACGTGCCACAATCAACCAGTGAACCACACAGGAAAAAAACGATGAAAAGACAAATGACAAACGTAGACAAAGATAGGAACTCGGAATAGCCCATTCGGTACCGGCACTGTCAAAACCTAGCGGTAGGGTTAAACCCGTTTATGTGAGGATGATGCTAGATCCAACCACATCTAAGCTGTGGTTAAGGTTCGTTCTGAAATGATGAAGTTTGGAATGGGAAATGTATCAGCAAAGTTTGGTAGATAAAAAGTTCAGTTTTACTGGGTACTTTATTATTTGTTCAGCATGATTAGTGTAGCTATGTGTATAACAAACCTTCTAGAACATAATAAGAAAAACAAGTGGTTGTTTGTGTGTGTGTTTTTTTTCTGAAACTCCGTTGATACTTTTGTCACTAAATTATCAATATATAAGTAAGTACTTATATCTTAAAACTCCCAGTTATGTTGATATTTAAGAAATTTCATAAAATAAAATTTCGGCTGTCTATTCAAATGGGTTTCTCGAAAGTCATAGAAAAATGTATACGACCAAAGCTAAAGCTAAAGCATGTCCTAATTTTTATACTGTTATGTTGCGTCCCTTATTGCAATGTAATTTCTTCCGTAAATGGTGATTTACAGTGTGAGACGACCCACGTGAGATCAATGCACGCGACCTTGTTCATTTCATCGATACAACAGTCGTAACCATAGCTAAACGTCATAAAACACCTGACGTCACAATGTAACGGACACACAAATGGTTACGACGTTACTTGTACATTAAAGGTTGCCAGGTGTTTCTGTCGTACTTTACGGAAGAAATAGGAACTTGCATACGATTAAAATTTAACACTGGGATATCTTACACTTGTGTAAGAATTTTGCGTCTTTTCCCCTCGTTTTGCTATGCTCAACTCGAAAAAGACGAAATTTCTAACACTTATGAAAGATAGCCCGATCTTTAATCATTTTTATGCAAGATCCTATTAATTTGCCTGTACATGCTGCATAAAGGTATGTCACGTAATATGATAAGCCAGAGTATTCTTAAAGTACAAAGACTTTTAGAACATATTCTTATTACTTGCAACTACTACTTGAAGGATATTGAACAGATATTTCATGACAAGGAGGGCTATTTGCCAAAAATACAAGTTGCCGGGCGTTAAAACTTCCCCAGCCTGAAAGACCAGGGAAATATAGACCTAAGACTTGTACTTTTGGCAAATACCCCGACGATCATTATATATCTGTTTAATTACAACGAATATCTCTATCATTAAAGCGTACAGAATGCAGGACAAATACCACGTTGAAGGGGTATTTGCCAAAGCATACAACGGCTATTGACCAATCAGAATGCAGGTTACTTAAATAAGGTGTTATTATAGAGATAACGACTGCAGTTTACACTCCTAAATAATTAAGTTGCCCAATCTTGACGATTTGTCATGATTTATTCTTGCAACAATTTTGACTTTGTTAATACAATTTTTAAAATGACGGATGATGCATGCTTAAATATAAGCGTTAAGCGTTAAAAATGTAGATTATAGGCGCTAATAATGTTTTCGCAGCCGGTATCGCTCATTACTAAGAAATACTATACAAGAATTATGGTTACAAGTCCACAATTCATGAAATTCGGAATGCATCCAATATCGGGCTTTTTTTTCAGCCCCGATTTACTCAAAGATGAGCCGTATGAACCCCTATTTTTTATTCGCATATTTTGAAGATCTTTTCATGGACTAGTCAAATTAAGGGGGTAGACCTGGGGTAGGTGAAATAACTCTGTTTTTCACTTTTTTAATACTTACACAGACAGATAGAATCATTACAACAGGTATTATCAAAATTTTAAAATTTTAAAATTTTTTCCACACAGCAAATAAATCTAAATTTTGTCATGAAAACAAATACCCAACATCCAGTTATTCATAATGAGTGCATTTTACTTTACATTTTTGCAATTATGTCCAAAGATAATGAAAATATGTAAAAGTCGGATTTCTTCCAAGGGAGGTAATTTATAGCACAGATTCAGCAATTTTAATGATTTTTACCCACTTAATTTTAAATATAGAAAAAATGGGACGGTAGAATTTTCTAAAATTTTAATATATTTTACATATACTAGTTTTCTTTCTATTCTCACTTTTTGGTGAAAATTGAACGACAGAATTTTTTACAAGAAGTGTTTAATACTGATCAAAATAGATTGAAAATTTCAGCCTATATTATTCAAAACACCAATATATTTCAGTTCAAACTACTTAAATTTACTATAATTATTCATGCTTATTTTCACACATGTCTAAACTACAGAATTTTGCATTTGAAATAATATTAAATCAAATACAAATTTAATTAGAGCCAATTTCATACACCACAATCAAGTCCTGAACGGACCAAATAATATGAGGAAAACCGGTATCTTTGACGACCGCTAGACATAAAACGGGATGGTAAAAATTGTTGAAAATTGCTGAAAGTTGACATGAACATGTGTAGTTTTAATCCTGAAAATATTAAGAAAATTAAACGAGTGGAAAATTTTAGGCTTCCCCAGGTCTACCCCCTTAAGAACCCGTTTGGCTGAATTTTCGTTACAAATATTATTAGAATTTTGTCAAACTGGGGAACCCCCCTGTGGAAATAGTATTGCAAATAATTGTGCTCACCTTATAGCATTTTATGACATTAACGTCTGTATGGTATTTTCAAAGGTACTTTGACAGTCTAATAATATTACAACTTATATACACAGAATACAAATATACTAATCAACAAAAGAAACGATACATTTATATTATCAAAAATGTAATGTTAGTTTCTAGAAAATAAAAATAAATACTCATACATGAAACATTTTATTTGGTAGTAAGAAATAATTTAATGCCGAGATTACTGCGAATTTACTTTCTGCAAATGCTCATTTCGACAACTTATGTCTCTTCAGTGCAGATAAAATCTAAATGTTTGGAAGACCATATACTCAAAGATATTTAAAAACTGATAGAGGACAAATTACCAATATGATCTAAATGTAAAGCCAAAATTAGCTAAGGACAGAGCTAAGCAGGAGGGAGATACTCCCTAGTTTTCAACAAAATTTAAAAAAAATTAGATATTGTAATGTTCCAAAAATAATCGGCTTTCGGGTCAGCACCGAAGTACTGACTACTGGGCTGGTGAATACCCTCGGGGACTAAAACTCCACCAGCAGTGGCATCGACCCAGTGGTAACAAATAACCAAATACCGAGATTACTGCGAATTTATTTTCTGCATATGCGCATTTCGACAACTTATGTCTCTTCAGTGCAGATAATATCTAAACGTTTGGAAGACCATATACTCAAAGATATTTAATAACTGATAGAGAATAAATAACCAATATGATCTAAATGTAAAGCCAAAATTAGCTAAGGACAGAGTTATGCAGGAGGGAGATACTCCCTAGTTTTCAACAAAATTTTTAAAAAATTAGATATTGTAATGTTCCAAAAATAATCGGCTTTCGGGTCAGTACCGAAGTACTGACTACTGGGCTGGTGAATACCCTAGGGGACTAACAGTCCACCAGCAGTGGCATCGACCCAGTGGTAACAAATAACTAAATACCGAGATTACTGCGAATTTACTTTCTGCATATGCGCATTTCGACAACTTATGTCTCTTCAGTGCAGATAAAATCTAAACGTGTGGAAGACCATATACTCAAAGTTATTTAAAAACTGAAGTAACATAATACAAACGAATTATTTGTTTTGTTGTGGTTGAAATGACAAACAATATTCCAGTATATAGATTTGCCTTACCTCATGGAAATATTCTAAAAATCATGGGGATTACTTCAGTTACCAAAGTTTTAAAATGCTGTTTTTGTAAACTTTCTGCGTCGATTAGGTTATGATATACTCTCTAAGTTATATATGATTGCCAAATATTGTACATTAATATCCATTGGTCTCTATTAACCAATTTACAAAAATATCAGGTAAATCTGAAACAATGCCTGCCAACACCCTTTTTTAAATTTTTAAATTTTACAATGAATTGCAATTAAATACAAAGAAATTGAAAGATCTTGAATGATCTCCTGACCTAACCCCCCCCCCCCAAAAAAAAAAAAAAAACATTTAAGCATGGAACCAAAATACTCAAGTCTAGTGTCTTTTTCGCTAAATGCCAACTATTGCGGGTGATCAAGCATAGAGACACTTCGCATTCAAAATCACCAAAAGAAACTTTATTCAAGGCATGAGTAGGAAGGCCAAGCAGTAATGTACTTAGCAATGGTATTCATAAATTTTCTTTTCTGTATGTGAGTCAATAATTTGTTTGATTCACATTTGAGACTTTAAGAGTTTAAAAATAACCAAGACAATGTAGTTGAACTGATACTTAAAATAAAATTCCGAATTTACTGTAAATTTGATTCTGCTTATGGGCATGTCGACAACTTAATATGTCTCATCAGTGCAGATCAAACCAAAACATTGGGAAGTCCATCAATCGACAAACGTGTTAAAGCTGATAGAGAACAAATAACCAAAATGATCTATAAATAGCCCAGTGAAGAAGATACTTCTTAGTTTTAAACAAAATTTTGTAAAATATAGATATTGCAAGTTTCAACACAATCGGTTGTCGGGTCAATACCAAAGTACTGACTACAGGGTTTGTGAATACCTTCGGGATTAACAGTGCAGTGGTAATCAATAACAAAATACCAATTTCTTGATTTTATAAACCAAAAGCATTTACTATATTGAAATATAATTAGTGCACTATGCGATTTTCTCCTTTTTTCCTTTAATATTTGGCCCTTTTGGCAATCATAATAAGAGGCAAAATATTTTGATATTTATCGGTCTTATTAATTTCAGTATATGTGTGAATTAACTTTCATTCGTAATAATGCGTTTCTTGTGACTGTAACCTTTGTATTTACAAATTTGATAAATTACATATTTTAGCTGCTGCATCCAGAGCATGGGCAAAACATGTCACAAAAATATTTAAATCCTGGAGTTATGAATCATTAGCAAAAAGTTTAAGCCATCGGAACGAAGAGGAAGTGATTGAAGTCATGGACATTTTTTATCGAAAACTTGAAGAACGTCTTGCAGTAATTGGACATGATCTTACCTATACAATTGCCGATATCGTCATCACAAAGAAAATAAAATAGATTTGGTAATATAGTGTTATTAAGTGTGTACATACAACCTGAATAAAGAAAACTGATATAAAATATAGTGTTTTTATATAATTTAGATTATTGCTAGTAAGAATACAAATGCTAATTATTTACAAGCACTTAAAGACCAAACTGCCTATTCAGTTCAACCGTTGATTTTTTTCTTACATTTTTGTGACAAAGTAGTTTGTGACTCAGACGAAAAAATTTCGGCGATAAAAATGGGGGGTCACCGACTTAATTTTGTCGCTATGGTAGCTCAAAGTTGGCAGTCTTTCCAGAATTATCGTTTTCATTCACACTTTCTTTAAATGAATGTTATTTCCTTATTATGAGACTTAGAATCAAAATAAATTTTTTTTTTTCTGGTTAATATATAGATCAATACGTGTCCAAATAAAATTGAAAACGTTTATTTGTAAGACTGTGAGGTGTTCAGAAATAACAATTTTCTTATTCCCGCCAAAAATCATTTGTTAGATCAAAATAAAGATATCCGTATAAAACAAAATTGACCATTGATTTTTCAACGATAATCAGGTCATAGCTAAGTCTACCCGTATTCTTTACATTGATATGAAAAAAAATCATACGTCAATGAACTCTAAAAAAAGTTATGAGTATTTTAGTCTCCTTTTATCGTTTGTTTGCAAGAAATACGTTGTCCGCCTCCTAGAAAAGTGAATCTGACGTCATAGTACAGATTTCCCGCAATAAGATCAGTTGAACTGTTGAAGCGAATACTTTTCTGTGCGTCAATAGTACTGAATATAATGACTGTTTCAGAGTCATATGTGTACATCCTACATAATGTATAAAGATCTAAAATCAAGAATCCTTTCTATTAAAGTGTAAAGAAGTGCATTACTTTTTAAGGATCAGACTTTGACGAAAAGTTCGAATTTTAACATGGCTTATATGTTGTCTTGAAAAATAATTTTTCTTCCTGCCAATTTGAATGAATCAATCCTAGCTGTATGAAATATATAATTATTGAAATATGCCAGGTGGTAACCAAAACATTAACCAAACTTTGTTGCGTGTAAACGAAGAACATTTACGGTGTACCGTCGTTTCCGTTTCTGTGTTTTAATTGTTCAAATTTTACCGCTCTTTACCAGTCTTTTCACTTGATTTTGGGTCTTTCATCTTTTAGGCATTTGTGGTTTCGTTCCAGTAGTATTATATATGTTGTTAGTGCTAGATGTATTGGAAAGACAAAACAATTTAGACTTTAGCTGTAACACTGGAGATAAAACGTTTTAACTTTGGCTGTATTTAGGGACAATATGTTATGGTTTTAGTTGTATAAGGTATTTAAAATGCAGTAGATATCAACAAAAGGTTTAGGTTTTAGTTGCTCCGAGGATACAAAATGACACGGAGGCGACGAGTTAAGAAATGTAGCTGTACTGATGAGGCATTTTTTTTTATTTTAAGAGGTTTTTAGGGGACGTAATATACAGTGATTTTAGCTGTATTGACTAGACAAAATATATTGTTGTCATGCAGCCATAATTACCACAATCATAGTACAATTAGGAACAGATGAGGACTCTGTTAACCCACGAAGCAGGGTAAAGTCATCATGTGAAAATGCAAGGTCTTTTATTTAATGATAATCTTCTCACTAACTCGTACCATTCTTTGCTGTTTCCTTATCCAGATATGAAAGGTTGTTTCAGCTTTGTAATCATATAATATTTATAAATTTAAAGCATGAATATTTATGCTCTTATTTTTTATACACACCAAAATCGTTAGCGATTTGTGTAATCGATGATTTGAAAAAAACAACGAATATATCCCGTGCAAGTTATTTAAACCAAAAAAAAGATACATACAAATCATTTAATCATTTTTCAAAATATCCACCCAGTTCTCAAAATTTAAGTATCTTTCAATGCTGCGCTTCTCGGGTGTTTGAAACGCGGATGTTGGCTCTGATGATCTTGAGAAAATGTGTATAAATGCAAATGTGGAACGCAAAGAAAAGCGTTATTAACTGGAGAGGTTTTTCTTTTCTGAGAGATATTAAAACACAAGATTCTTTGTTGCATATGTGTTTGTGGAACTGAATTAAGGCGGTATGAAAACACTGAAAATTTAATCTCTTTGAAATGAAACTTTTCTGCCATTCGCTTGAACGTCACAATAAAATGTGTCCAAACCTGGCCTTACTAACAAGATTTTTACATGCGCCACCAACGGTGATCGCAGGTCTAGGAGCCGTTCGACTCCGTCCGTCGTCCGTTACGCTTTGGGCGTACCAAATTTGTGTAATCTGAAACTCAGACACCTTTAACCCAATACTTTTGAAACTTTGCACAGTTGTTTTGAACACATTGAAAATGTGCACCTCCCCTTTTGGTGAGATTTAAATAAAAATTGTCGAATTTATCTATTGTTGAACTTCATCAAATTTTAACATTACGGTACTGAGTTTGTGTAATCTGAAATTCTGACACCTTATACTTGATGCTTTTGAAACTTCGCACAGTTGTTTTAGACACATTGAAATTGTGCACCTTCCCTTTTGTGAGATTTGGATATAAGTTGTGGAATTTATCTATTGATGAACTTGGTCTTTTTTTTATCAAATTTTAACATTACGGTACTGAGTTTGTGTAATCTGATGCTTTTGAAACTTTGGTGAGATTTGAATAAAAATTGTATAATTTATCCATTGTCGAACATTTTTTCATCAAATTTCAACATTGCAGTGCCTGGTTTGTGTAATATGAAACAATCACATCACTGACTAAATAACCCTATAGATTGGACTGTTGTTTGAACACATTAATAATGTGGACCTTCCCCCCCCCCCCTTTTAGGCCAGTTTTTTTATTTTAAAAAATGTCAAATTTATCTATTATTTACCTTGTACTATATTTTATCACATTATATCATCATGGTACTCAATTTTTGTCCAGAGATGTTGCAGAGTTTTGAACACACTGATCAAGGGCGGCTATTCTTGATTTTTTGCACTGCTTTCACATATTTTCTCATAAAAAATAAAAGTATGTGTTTATTTGAAACTCAGGTATGGTTTTCACCTTTGCTGAAGTGATATGGACTATTTTCATTTTATGCTTTGTTCAACTTTGTACATTAAGTTTTGTTTTTATCTTCCGTTTTACAGTAATAGGGTTGAACTTAATATAATCTCAATTATAACTTGCATTTGAAGAATGTTTTGGAAAAACTTGTTTGAATTGGTAAACCTATAGATGATATTCTGTTAGGCTAAAAAAAACACTTTCTCAGTTGAACATGAGTTACGGTGGCGCAGGTCCAGACATATAATTGGTCTTGTTTTTCTATGACTGACAGTGTCCTTGTATATTAGCGGAAAAAATACTACACTGTGCATGATTGTATACTGTTTACTATATCTAATGACAATGTGTTTTTAGTTGATGTCACAAACTAAAACTGAAGGAAGACAATGAAGATTTATTTAAACGGTTCTGTAATTATCTATATACATGTATAATATCTAGTGCTTTGTGAATTTTTACATTTAGATCAGACTGAAAGACATGTACTGCATCCGTTGCAAAGTTAATGTGTAAGCAGTACAGGTTTTTTTCTCCCTCCACTCAAATCGTAATCGAAAGTGTGTCTTTGTCTGTTCCCTGGTGAAAAATCCCTGAATTAATATTTATGATACCGATTGCCGTTTGGCACTTTTCCCTCTTTCCTATCGCAGTTTTTCACGATTTTTAATTAACCGCCCTTTCAAGCAGGAAGCTATTTATTTTTTTAATGTTGCGAAAGTAAAACGCCGTTTCGCGGATTTTCTAAAAGACGTCACAGACGTGTAAGGTAACAATGTAAATGCGCCGTTGTATGCGTACAAACAATAGGCTGTTTAGCCTTTAAACATCAATATACTATTAATAATATCAATATACATTTGTATATCATACAGTGCATGTATATTGGATTACTCGAAAAGTAAAGGCTGTACTGATACTGTAGTATTCTGACTTCCTATTTTCAAAATTATATTGAATCTATTCACCGGAAGTTCCAGTCTTTGTTAAATTATTTCAGTCAATTTTCGTTATTCTTTGTTAATATGTGTCTTAAATCTGCAAATTTTACATAGAAAAAATTGGTTGCGAACTTCAAGTAACCACCAATTCTGGCTGTTGCCTTGCACTTAAATATTAACCATAATAATCGAAAAATATATAATAATTCTGTTACAGTAGGAAAGCTCTGATTTTTTAGAACCTTCTACACTGAAGCTAATAGAAAAATATGAAAGGATATGGAACGATTGTACATGTGACAAAAACGCACACGATGCATAGAAAACTCCAGTTTATTATTGTTATAGCTCGTAAGGCTAATCCAAGATATAAGTTGGTCTCGGAAAATTTGGCAAAAATGGGGCAAGCGGGCGATTTTTTATTATTATTATTTTAAATCTTTCGCTTGAAATATTTTTGAAATTAAGAGAGAGTCATTTTTTTTCCTGTTGGTCATTTCAATATTTTTTCAATTGCCATTTGAATCTGTATAACATCTTACATTCAACCTTCAGACTTAAAAGTAATTATAAACCTACTAAAAATTGTACCAAATCATTCAATGCAACAATTACCTTGTATAGAGTAAGTTTTTATAATTGCTTGCCTTAACAACAACTATTTTATATTCTGACCTTCTGTTGCATTATAACTATACCCATAACTACATGTATATGATATCCAATAGTATACATTTCAGTGCGCTTATTGATCACTAACTAGTCTATTTAAGAATTTATATGTAAATGATGATACGTTAACATTTAAGATATACAAAAACTTAGGCAAAAAACAGACTGGCAGATCAAAAGATAATAAGCAAATAACAAAATATTCAGCTTGCAGAGTTTGTCAATATCTGGGTGTGATTATCTTAAATTGGTGCTAGAACCTTCATAGTTCCCCTTGAAAATTTGAATGACTTCTTAGAAATATTCCACCATACCTTTTCAACTTTTAAATGTAACCTCTATACGAAGAACAACAATAATTAGATTAACTACACGCAAGAAGATTTTAAGGCCATAAAAAATAATATATTGGTCTCATGCCCTTCCTCATCTAGTGTGAGGCTTGAAAATAGCCCTCATTGACCTATATGTTGCCTTTTCAATAATATAAAAATAGAAAAAAAACACCTCCTTCGCTTCATTTTTGGTGGTTTTTACAATGTTAAAAGTTGCTTAATATATTTTTGTAAAATAGAAAGATAAAAAAAAACTATTCCCTCCCTCATCAGTTTCAATGAAAAATGTCCTGAGAACCAATTATTGGTATATTACCAAAAGCTTGAAGTTATTCCTCCAGAAGATTTATGGTCGACATTACCATCTTGTGGACTACTATTGTATATCTGTTTCCCAGATTACAACAGATCATTCCCTTCAAAAGCTTAATTGTTGTTTCCGCAACCGCATTTGACCTTTCAACCGGATTTGACATGTTCAACACGTTGGGTGTCTTATGAGAAGAAGGAGATGCCTACTCTATCGGTGCATCTTATCTCGCCTATGGTTTTTTATTGGGTCTGTGTTGTTCATCTTTATGTGTATGTATGTGCTTTCATTTTTTTTTTCTTTTCTGTGGCGTATTCATGTTCCGTTGTCTCTGTTTCTCTGTTGTTTCCGATGTTGCAATTTTGCAATTATCCTTGGATTATTCTTTTTTGATTTATGGTTCGGTTCTCATTTCCTTTTCCTTAATTAACTTTGTATTGTCTAATTTTCTTGTGTAAATGTCCCACATATCTTAATATAGTAAGTAAAAAATTTCAGGTAAATTGATAGTTTTGTCAGCAGCATTTACGCTGACATGTATATATATTTTTAATTCCAGATTGGATTGGTCTCTGTGTATATGACTCATGCCAGATACATATTAATAAAGGGGAGGTTTTGGTACCCATAAACCGGTTTAACCCTACCATTGGCTTTTGCTAGTGCCGGTAACAAGTCCGGCTATCCCGAGTTTCTATTGTTATTTATTCATCAAATTTCGTTCCGCGTGCGCTATGAAGACGGGAGAGAACCAGCCAATGTATTACTACGTTCCAACATGCCGTGTCATCTGAATCAAAATAACGCTTAACTTCACTGCATTTTCCCTTTTATCAAGCCCAAAAGTGACAAAGATTGATTGCATATTATTTTTGGATCGAATTTGTTAAAACTTTTGGTTGATTTCGACGTGTGGATTTTTTTTTTAAACTTAGGAACGGGAAAATAACTTTTATATTTAAATTTTGATTTTGCTTATTCAGGTGCATTGTATTTCGTCGGTATGGTCAAGCGGTGTCATATGTATATTCATTTGTTTGTTTTGAATTTACCCTTTGACGTTGACTAAAATCAAAGATCTGAAACAGATTCATATGTCACTGGAATTTACGAAGTAAAAGGAATAATGTAAAAGCTTTAGAATAAAATGCTTCTGAATATAATATCCATAGTGTTACATCTCGACGGAACGGTTACAACGTTGATATTTTTATTGGTTTTTGCAAAGCTTTACCTAGCCTATAGGGAATTTTCTGGTGGTGTTGTATTATTGTTTGTCTCAAAACACATCTTGAAATTGCAAGTACGAAAATTTCTGGTTTAGATTACCTTTTCAAAGGTTTCTTCTTCAAACATTACAACATACATGTCTCAAATTTGAGTTGAGCAACATTGGCATGACTTTGAAAGCTCTATTTAAAACACTCGCTGTGTCTTAATATGCGTGTAAAGTTGCTAAAATCATAAGTTGATCAATGTGATTAATACATTTAAGTGTTAAAGACCTTACGTTGACCCCTAGACCCTTTGCTTTTGGTCGTTTTAACATGGATATGGGATGTTGTCTCCTTGACATTTACCCCATCTCCTTTCTTTTTCATATTTGCACCTAAATAGTCCCCGGACCGAACAGCATATCTGCCCTGGAAAATGAGTTCGCTTCCACGTTACGTCAGGACAGGAATCTCCGGATGACACACTTACGTAAATGGTTCGTGAATGTAGCTGTTACAACAAACTAAATCATCGGTCTCATCCGTAACAGAATTTTGTCTCAAACGGTGCGTAAATGCTTACGCCAGGTTAGTCTAAGTGCACATCGGCTACGAAGAAACCAACCCTGACACGTCGTCACACTGATGCACGATAAGAATTGGTTTGTTAGTGTGTAAGATGGAATGGACTGACGTTGCAGCAAGTGTTATTCAGCGATGAATCAAAGTTTTATCTTCAGTTAAAAGATGGTAGGGTCAGAGTGTACGACAGACTTGTTATGCGTTACTCTAATGACTATGTTGAAACTAAAGAGTATCTTCCTCATGCAAAGCTCTGTCCTTAGCTCATTTTGGCTTTACATTTTCGATAATATTGGTTTTAGTTCTCTTTAAGTTTTTCAGGTTTTGAACATCTTAGAATTAATGGTCTTCCAAACGTTTAGATTTTATCTGCACTGGAGACACATAAGTTGTTGAAATGCGCATATGCAGAAAATAAATTCACAGTAAAGTAAGTGAGGACCGAACCGTCAATCAAAAGAACGAGCAATCCAAGGACAGTGGCAAAATCAGACACACTAAGAAACAAGGACACCACTTGAGTACGGGACAAAAAAGTAAAATGAAGACACATATACAGATGAACAACAAAGACCCAATAAAAACCATGGGTGAGATCAGGTGTACCGGTAGAGTAAGCATCTCCTGCTTCTCTTAAGACACTAAGACACCCGCCGTATTGAACATGCCACATCCGGTAGTAAACTCGAATCCGATAGAAGAAAAACAAACTTTAGTTGTAGAGGGAAAGATCTGTTGTCATCTGGGAAACAGATATCCCATAGCGATCCACAAGATCGTGATGTCGACCGTAATAACTTCGGTATTTAGTTATTTGTTACCACTGGGTCGATGCCTCTGCTGGTGGACTGTTAGTCTCCGGGGGTATTCACCAGCCCAGTTTTCAGTACTTCGGTGCTGACCCGAAAGCCGACTCAATTTGGAACCTTGCATTATCTGATTTTTGTAAATGTTGTTGAAACTAAGAAGTACAGTAGGGCGCAGACGTAACCTCTCGCAGAACCAGTCATTAAAGCTCTGCTAAGTTAACTTATGACCGTTTTCAAGTCAACTTAGACCAGTCATAGAGCAGTCATAAAAGCTACTCTAAGTTAACTTTAGAACTGTTCTAGAGCCCTGACTGCTCTGACCTGTTC
Source organism: Modiolus philippinarum (assembly GCA_002080025.1). Classification (NCBI taxonomy): domain Eukaryota; kingdom Metazoa; phylum Mollusca; class Bivalvia; order Mytilida; family Modiolidae; genus Modiolus; species Modiolus philippinarum. The sequence continues at coordinate 78,118 of MJUU01035758.1, read as the reverse complement.
TGGTCATAGAATCCTGACTGCTTTGACATGTTGTGGTCGTAGAGCCCTGACTGCTCTGACTTGTTCTGGTCATAGAGCCCTGACCGCTTTAACCAGTCATAGAATCCTGACTGCACTGACATGTCATAGAGCCATGACTGCTTTAATGTTGCAGCAATGGAAACGTTCAACATTCCCAAATTAGCGCTCATCGTGTGCACTCGTCGTGTAATTTAATAATTAAATTTAATTTCATTTCAGGGCAACGAAATCCTCAGTTTGATGTATGGTCCTAAGGCAAAAGTCCCATCGATATTAACGAACTTTATGCGTTACTTTTAGACTACCCGGATATATCAAATGCTAATATATTATATGATGGATTTTGTACTGGTTTTAAAATCAGTTATGATGGCCCAAGGTCTGGATACGAGTAAAAAAACTTGAAATAAGTTTTACAAAACCCTGAATTAGTAGCCAAAAAAATTCAGAGTGAAATTGATCTTGGGCGCATTGCAGGTTCTTTTATGAATAAACCAATATCAAATCTGCGATGCTCTCCATGCAATAGGTCTTCTTCTTCAAAAAAAAATGGGGGATTTTGACTGATTACTCATTTATCACACCCCAAGGCAATAGTGTTAACGACTGCATTGACCCTGCTCACACCACAGTCAAGTATTCGAATTTTGATCTTGCAGTTGCTATTGTTCAACGTCTTTGACGATCGGCGAAAATAGGAAAAATGGATTTGAAGGCGGCTTTTCGTTTGCTACCTGTATATCCGGGTTGTTTTGATCTTCTGAGTTTCAAATTTAATGGGTTTTATTTCTTGATAAAATGATGGCTATGGGCTGTTCAGAATATTGTTCCTACTTTGAAAGATTTTCAACATTTGTAGAATGGGTAGTTAAACGACAGACAGGATCCAATGATATTGATCATTATCTAGATGATTTCTTTTTCTCGGGCAAGTGGAACACGCCTGACTGTGAAAATTTAATGACTTCTTTCACTAATTTATACAGTCGCTTAAAAGTTCCTATAGCGGACGAAAAACTGACGGACCGACCACAGTACTTAAAAACTTGGGCATTCTCATAGATACCGACAAAATGATGATTAAAATTCCAGCAATTAAATAAACAGAATTGAAAGAAAAAATCAACTCCGTGTTAAGGAGGCGTAAGGTCACATTAAAAATATTACAGTCACTTTGCGGTTTACTTGCTTTTTGTGTGAAAGCTTTATCCTCAGGCAGGGCATTTTGTAGACGTATTTATTCATCGATGTCAAGAGCAACCAAAAAAAACCACAACGTTAGGGTCACAAAGATTTTAAAAGCTGACCGTTTAGTGTTGTTGGACTTTTTAGATAAGTTTAATGGAGTATCATATATAGAAAATATAAATTGGACATCAAATTTCGAGTTAGAATTTTATGCGGATAGCGCACAGACAAAAGGCTGTGGAGTTTATTTTTCTGGTAAATGGGCTTATTTACAATGGCCTCTTCGATGGCATTTTTCTGATATAATTCGAGATATGACATACTTGGAACTCGTTCCTATAGCTTTAGCAATTTACTTATAGGGTAATCAGTTTACTGGCAAAAAGATATTATTTCATTCTGATAATGCAGTAGTAGTGTCCATTTGAAATAACAGGTCGTCAAAATCAGAGCGAGTAATGTCGTTAATCCGACCAATTGTGTATTCAACTTTACTGCTTGATTATCAGTTTAAGGTTAAGCATATATTTTCTGTTGAAAATAGTATAGCAGATGCTATTTCTCGCCAACAGGTAGAATGATTCAGACGACTCGCACCGTCAGCAGATTTAGAACCATGTATAATACCGGCGGAGTTTTGGAATCTTTTAGCTTAGAGGCTAACAAGTTGTTAGATGCATCTATTTCAGTTAACACATTGAAATCTTATGATACAGGATTAGATAGTTTTGAACATTTTTGAATTTCAAATTCATTACAGTGTATTTGGCCTCCCCTTTTCATCATTTGGTTACTTTTATTGCATATTTCTCGAAACAAGGTTATTCACCATCTACGATACGTTTGTATATCGCGAGTGTAGGTTTTGCAAATAAATACAGAGGGCTTTGCGATACTACGCAATCCTTTATTGTGTATAAAATGATTCAAGGTGCAATTAAGCTGTATGATAAAGCGGACATTAGATGTCCAATTACAGTTGATATGTTATCCAATATTTCTGTAGTATTTAAATATGTATGTGTTTTTCAATATGAATCTATCATGTATTCAGCGGCATTGTCTTTGCTTTTTTGTGGGTTATTACGTATTGGTGAAATAGCCATTTCATCTGTAACTGATGTGGATAGAATTATTCAAAATAACGGCGTAAAATTTACTCTAAGCAATCAGGTATTAATTACCTTAAGGTTTTCAAAAACTGATCAGTATTGCCATTCTTCAATGATACAAGTTGATAAACAAATAAACTGTTCTATTTGTCCTGTTAAATTACTGAGGTCCTATCTGGAAAAAAGGCCTATATTTAATGGACCTTTGTTTTGTCATTATAATAAAAAGCACACTCACAAAAAATCAGATTGTGACGGTGCTTCATGATTGCCTTAGGTATTTGGGTAATAACACGGAAATGTACAAATCCCTTTTCTTCAGAATAGGAGGGGCTACACACCTTTTCCAACAAGGTGCCTCGGAAAGAGAAATTAAATGGCTAGGGCGGTGGTCATCAAATAGCTATAAAAGGTATATAAGGTGTTAACGTTAACTGCACACAACACGTATATTTACAGTTTACACGCGTATATGGATTGTAGGGAGTTCAATAATACAGCACGCATCAGAACACACTAAACTCAGACCAACAGGGATACATTTAAGTCTTGAAAGAATGGGTTACCTTGTAACATGGGTTGGTATGAGTGGTATGAAGTGGAACCACCTTGATAATGTTATACAAGGTATGGTTGTTGCCTGTGGCATTCCAGATATAATAGGCATTCATTGCGGCGCAAATAATCTGCCGGAATATTCTTGTGCAAATTAAATATAAGAAATGAAAGCGACGTTCGCAAATATGATTTTACAATTGGTGCCAGGCTGTGCATTAATTTTTCCGAAATGTTGTCAATCCTTTAATGACAGTTTGATTGAAAGAACTAGAAAAAGAATAAATCGAAGAATTAGATCATTTCTGTTAAAGAGGAGATGTTATGTAATACGACATCCTGATTTCGATGACAAACATCGAGCTCCAGGAGAAGGATGGTACCCATTTGTTAACAATGAAGGGATATGGAGTAAATGCAAATGAGACAAAATCTCTACAAATACATGGTAAAACACAGCAATGGAACAACGCTTTTATTGTTGTTCTTCATCTTGAAGTCACCATGAGGCCTTCAACAATGAGCATACCTCATAGCAAGTTCAAGACGGCCCCTAGCACCGGTTTGAGCGGTATTCATTGCTAATTGCTGAGCAAAGCTACATCCATGTCTTTTTATCCTTTGATCCATGGATGCGGCATCGTCAACAAACATAAACTTAAATGGCAAAGTGTTCTTACAATCGCTGTCATCAATTTCCCGACAAAAAGACTAGTAGAGGACGATCACAACATTGAAACAACCACAGGGCACTCATCGAGCCAATTGTAAGAAAACTTGGCTTAATAAAATCATGAGACGTGGGCACAATAAACAGGTGGTCAGAAAAACAATTTTGAATTACAAAAAAGTAAAAAGCCAAAATTTGAAAGAATGACAGTGCATTCATATGAGAAATTCTCTCAAAGACAAGTACACCATAACTGTAATGTATATAGAGCATACATCTCTCTCACGGGGAATCTTTTTACGGACTCCACTTTTATTGGTTTTGACATATTCATAAATTCATAAATTCACTACAAGGAGCATTAGAAACGATTTTGAAAAAAAAACCATGGCAATTAAATTATCCCTGTTAAATTTGAAATAGATGTGCTATAGCTGTAATTAATTATTTTGACAAATTTGGCGATGGTAATGCTTTCAAGCATTCCTTTGGCGGAATTTATCAAAATTACTACCAGAATCGCTTTGGATTAACCAGCGATAGTTAAGTTTTTCTATTGGATAAACCAAAAGTTAGTGACAATTATTACGTCTAAAGTGTTGAACTTGATGGCCAAATAGTCTTTTGATTTAAATAAAATGTCATAACAAGTTACCGCCAATACTGACAATTTTGTTGTTTATTTGTTAATTGACAAGATGTTGATCTGAATGAAATAAATAGTTTAAGTATGTTGAAACAAGTGCTGTAACTGCTTTGCTTGTTGTTGGCAATCACTAAATATCAAAGTTGGGTTCTTATTTGGTGGGTTTCTACTTTATGATAAATTATGCGTTTGGTTTATTGAGTTGTTGGATGTTGTAATATCGGTGGCTAACACGGAGTAATATCATCATGCTTGAACCTAAGGACCAGTAGTGGTCTCCAGTATTGTACATATAGCTTAACTTGAATAGCATGTTTATCAAAAAACTAAATACCGAAGTTACTGTGAATTTATTTTCTGCATATGCGCATTTCGACAACTTATGTCTCTTCAGTGCAATAACCAATATGATCTAAATGTTAAGCCAAAATCAGCTAAGGACAGAGCTTTGCATGAGGGAGATACTCCTTAGTTTTCAACAAAATTTACAAAAATTTAGATATTGCAAGGTTTCAAATTGAATCGGCTTTCAATAAGAAAATTTTTATATCCGGCATATTTGATTTAGTCCATATCTACCAAATAAAGTTTAAAATAAGAAATTTATATATCCGGCATATTTATTATAGTTCATATGGTTTAAATCAAAATTAAAATAAGGGAATTTATATACCAGCACATCTGATTGAGTTGATATTAAACAAATTGAGGAGAAAATAAGGAAATCGTAATATCCAGCATATTTACTTTAGTCCATATTTATCAAATAAAGTTTAAAATAAGGAATTTTATATCTGGCATATTTAATTTAGTCCATATTTACTAAAAAGAGCTTAAAATGAGGAAATTTATACATCCGGCATTTTTGATATAGTCTACATTTACGATGTAAAGTTTAAAATATAGAAAATTTTATTTCTTGCATATTTAATTTAGTCCTTTTTTACCAAATAAAATTTAGAATAAGGAAATTCTTATATCTAGAATAATTAATTATGTCCATATTTACCAAATAAAGTTCAAACTAAGGAAAATTTTATATCCGGCGTATTTCATTAAGTCCATATTTACAAGATAAAGTTTAAAATAAGGAAATTTTTATATCAAGCATATTTAATGTAGTCATTTTTTACCAAATTAAGTTTTAAATAAGAAAATTTATATACCTGGCATATTTGATTTATCAATATTAACCAAAAAAAAGTTTGAAATAAATACATTTTTATGTCTGGCAAATTCAATTTAGTCTAATTTACCAAATCAAGTGTAACATGAAGACATTTTTATATCCCGCATATTTGATTAAGTTTATTTATACCAAATAAAGTTTAAAATAAGGAATTTTTATATCCGGCATAATAAATTTTGTCCATATCTCCCAAATAAAGTTTAAAATAAGGAATTTTTTTATATCCGTCATATTTGATTTAGTTCATATCTACCAAATTAAGTTTAAAATAATGAAATTTATATTTCTTGCATATTTGATTTAGTCCATATTTACCAAATAAAGTGTAAAATAAGGAAATGTTCATATCCGGCAACTTTGTTTGAGTTCATATCTACCAAATAAAGTTTAAAATAAGGAAATTTTTATATTCGGCATATTTGTTTTAGTCCATATCTACCAAATAAAATTTAAAATAAGGACATTTTTATATCCAGCATGTTTGATTTAGTCCATTTTTACCAAAATAAAGTTTAAAATAAGGAAATTTTTATATCTGGCATATTTTATTTAGTCCATATCAACCAAATTAAGTTTAAAATAAGACAATTTTTATATCCGGCATATTTATTATAGTTCATATGGTCCAAATCAAAATTAAAATAAGGGAATTTATATACCGGCACATTTGATTTAGTAAATATTTAACAAATTGAGGATAAAATAAGGAATTTTTAACCTTTAGTCCATATTTACAAAATAAAGTTTAAGATAAGGAATTTTTATATCCGGCATATTTAATTTAGTCCATATCTACCAAATAAAGTTTAAAATAAGGAAATTCTTATATCTGTCATATTTGATTTAGTCCATATCTAACAAATAAAGTCTAAAATAAGGAAATTTATATATCCGGCATTTAATTTAGTCCATATCTACCAAATAAAGTTTAAAATAGGGAAGTTTTAATATTCGGCATATTTGATTTAATCCATATTTACCAAATAAAGTTTAAAATAAGGACTTTTTTCATATCCCGCACTTTTGGTTAAGTCCATGTCTACCAAATGAAATTTAAAATAAGACAAGTGGCTCTCAAGAGCCTGTATCGCTCACCTGGGTCCTGCAGCACTATAATTCCCAATTGATGGTCCATCTTTGGTGGTGTATGTACATAGAAATCAGAAACTTTTCATAAAATTTAATTAAAATTGTTCAAGCAGTTTCATAGAAGATTTTTGAATGCAGTCGATTTTTGTAGTCATCGCTTCCCTTGTTTCTTCGGTATTCTACTGCCGTTGTTCCAAACATAAGTGGCCTATGTTCCCTGCTGGCAGCTACTTAACATAAAACTTTGAAAAGGGTCACATAAGGACTATCATATCAAAATTCTAATGAAATTGTTCAAGCAGTTTCAGAGGAGAAGATCTTTTTATGCATTTCCTACTGGGTCCAATGTTAAACTAAGTTTTGCTACTGGTGACCATGTCGGAAGACGGTTCAGCACCAGAGTAACAAGCTTGGTCAAAATCTCACCAGTTTCATTTATGCAATGTTTAAATTGAATCCATTCAATGGTTTTCCATGATATCGTTGTATGCATTTCCCCTTGGGGTCCAATTCATTGCTGGCAGCCATGTTGGATGATGGATCAGAACTGAAGTAACAACACTTGGTCAGCTTCTCATGAGCAAAGTTTGGATTAAATCTATTAAGCATGTCTCTATAAGAAGATATTTTTGTTAAATTAAATTCACAGCTGGTGACACTTGGTCAGCACCTAACAGGCATCATTCATGTCATGTTTGATTTAAATCCATTCAGCAGTTCTCTAGAAGATCTTTGTGTGCATTTCCCACAGGGTCAAATGCTGTCGGTCATGTAAGATGACAGATTGGCACCAAAGTAATAACACTTGGTCAGCACCTCCTCATAAACATCATTCGTGCCAAGTTTGGTTCAAATCCATTCAGTGGTTCTGAAGTAGAAGTTCTTTGTATGCATTTTCCCATAGGGTCCAATGTTAAAATTAAGATCCCCGCTGGCGGCCATGTTGGATGATGGATCGGCACAAAAGTAACAACACTTGGTCAGCACTTCATAAGCATCATTCATTCCCAGTTTGGTTCAAATCCATTCAGTGGTTCTCAAGAAGAAGTTTTTTGCATGAATTTTCCCATTAGGTCAAATGGTAAACTAAGTTCCCCGCTGGCGGCCATCTTGGAAGAGGTCGGAAAACTTGAATGTGTTCAATAAAATATAGTCCTTAACATGCTGAACATTTTTGCAATTTAAACTTGACCTCTATCTCAAAGCGTTTTTGAAATATAGGACAAAAAGTAAAAAAATCACGAAAAAATTTACCAATAAAGGACCACAACTCATATATAGGTACTTAGATTTTCTTCAAAATATCCATGTGGGTAGATCTTAACATGCTGAACATTTTTGCAATAAAAAACTTACCTCTATGTGTTATAGTTTTTTTAATAAAAAATAAAAAAAAACATCAAAATTTTGAAAATTGTACGGAAAAAAGGGCAATAACTCTTAGACGTGTCATCAGATTTTCTTCAAAATTTCAGCATTGGTAGATCTTCTCATGCTGATCATTTTTACCACGTGTCAGATTTTTGATATTTGTAACGATTTTTTGAGTTATTTGCCAAAAACTGTAATTTACCCCTATATTCTATTTTTAGTAACGGCAGCCATGTTGTTTGACCTAAGACAAACAAAATAAGAAATTTGAAACTAGATACCCTAGTGATGATTCAGATAAAGTTTGGTTCCATTTGACCCAGTGGTTTCAGAGGAGAAGATTTTTGAAAGTGATCTAACGACGGACGGACGACGGACGCCAAGTGATGGCAATAGCTCACCCTGTAATAGCCAGGTGAGCTAAAAATGTAAATATCCCGCATATTTATTTTAGTTCATATCGTCCAAATCAAAATTAAAAATGAGGGAATTTATATACCAGGCAAATTTGATTTGGTTGATATTGACCAAATAAATTATAGAATAAGGAAAGTTATACCCGTCACATTTCATCTAGTCCATTTTTACTTAATAAAGCTTAAAGTAAGGGAACTTTCATTAGTCCCAGACAGAATTAATAAAATTTGACCATATTTGCCAAATAAAGTTTATAATAAAGGAATTTTTATAGGACTTATAGAATATATAGTAAAGGAATGTACATATCTGGTACATTTTATCAGACGAAATCATTCTGACACTGTACCTGTGTCATCATCAAATAAAGGAATGGAAGTGTCATGCGGATCGAACTCAAAATATATGTTGAAGCTATGATTAATATAAATAGTCCTAGATTGAAGTTATCACGGACTACTGTCCCTGACATTATGTACCAAACATGCCAAAGCTACAGTTTAGGTCCTAAAAAGTCACAATACTAAGAAAATATTTTATTAAAAAGGAATATTTGAATCAATTTGAATTTCCGACATATCCGACGCGTCTTACCGAAATATGTCGCTGTGGAATTGTCCCGCATGGATTATCCAATCAGCTGGTTTAGTAAGGTTCACGTCGCACACTACTGTAAGTGAAATCTCATAAGAAAGTTTATCTTGACCGAATTGAAAGATTTGACACAGAGTGAAAATTTATTATTACATCTCGGTGAAAGACAAAAAATCACGATCGCTGTATAGGGTTTAAGTAATGAAATCTCGAAAGAAACGAAATTTCGACCAAGATGAAGGGTTTTGACACGAGATTTTCATCTCGTGTTTTGATTGGTTAATTAAATAATTACATCACATCGAAATAGAGAGTTTCCGCGATGAAATCTAGTGCGAAATAAAATCTCTACCGAGATGGAAGGTTTTGACACGAGATTTTCAATATTTATTGCATCTTGGTTAAAACTCACAATCTCGATCGAGATAGATGGTTTTACGCGAGTTAGAAGGTTTCTCGATGTCGAGATAAAAGGTTTCTAACGAGATACTAGGTTTCTCGTGCGATATATAAGGTTTCTTCTGCGAGTTACCAATCTCGACGAAAAACCCTTAATCTCGCTCCCGATCGAGATGATGGGTTTTTGAACGAGAAACCTAGTATCTCTTGCCAGAAACCAGGTATCTCGTCGAAATACCATATTTCTCGAATTTTTGTGACTTTCGCGTGCCATACTCCTTGGAAGATAATATCTCTTCCTCATACTACTACTACGAAACAATAGATTCGTTTTCTGAATTGCAAAGAGATCAATGACCATCTGATGAAAAATATTCTAAAAACACGGATGCATGCTAGCTGTGCGTTTTTCCGAATTAATTCTATTAAGAATAAATGATAGGATATGGAGTAAATGCACACGAGACAAATACATGATAAAACAAACAACGAACAGCACTTTTATTTTTCTTCAACTTGAAGTCACAATTAGGCCTTCAACAATGAGCATTGCTCATACCTCATATTAATTTCAAGACGGCTGAAAACTACAATTAGAAGCTACAATCTGTCAGGGAAAAAACATGACAGTAAGAGCGAACCGAAACGTGGGTCTGAAAAGAACAATACAAGGACAATGGCACCATCGGAAAAAACAAAGAACAAAGACAAAACATTTGAACGGCACAGAAAAGAAATAAATGAAGATACTCTATACTAGTGAGCTATCCGGTTCCAACCAATAATAAAAAAAAAATGGTTTTAAAACTGATTTTTCAAAATTAGAATTTGCTGATTTTGAAGATTGATCAAACCAGGATTGTTGATTTGGTCATCTTTTGTTTTTTCCATTCTAACCAAACAGTGAGTTAAACGCATATCTTATTCATAAAATCAATATATGCACCTTATGCATGAAATTTTCAATATATCCCCGGTTGTATTTTACCCATGTATTTCTCTGTCGTTCCGTCTGTCTGCAATATCTTTCTTCAAGACTTTCTAAGCTTGTGTATATACATGTATTAATATTTCATTATTGGTCTGAAGCCTTGGTAAGCAGAGTGGTACCTTTTCTCCCCTTATCAGCCCGTCACTTAGCTACTTGTCGGTTGATTTAACTCACTCCATAAAAGTTATGTCTTGAAATTTTTTTTAAAAGGATTCTCATCTCTTGTATAAAGTAAATTTGCATTATGATTTTGACTGGGTCCCCTATTTCAAATCTGTTATTCATCAATTTTCTATTTGACGATATTTTTTTTCTTAATTTGCACTTACTATATGTATTCAGGGTTCACTGAGGGAAGTTTATTTCGCTGCTATTCTGTGACAGCCCTTGTATTTTCAAATGTTATGGGTTTACCCAAGCGGAAATTGGGTTATTGAAAGTGCTGGTGGTGCGCTATTTTAAACAACTGCAAATGTCGTCTTTTGGTACGCAAGAAGTTTTCATAGACACGTCTTTTCTATGTTATTATTTAAGTTGCAGTTGTCCAAAGAAATCTTAAAACTGTGTTACTTCAATGAAACGGATGCGTAGGAAGGCTTAGGGTATTATGGCCATGTCTGTAATTGGAAAGAGGTAAAAAGCAATTATATTGTGCGTTTTCATAATATCTTTGCTTTGTCATTTATCACATTGAAATTCAGATTCTTTCATTTTGATCCTCAGAAAGTTCCCGATGTAAAGTATTCCACTTCAACGGATTTTATGTCACATTTAGTATTTGCAAAATAAATGACTAAGAAAGGCGATTATCATTTTTTTTGTTTTTTTTTTTTTCATTTTGATATTTTTTATTAATTTTTCATATGTGAACTTTAGCAGTTCAGCGTTGTCCAAAATATTGTTTTTAAAAGAACATTACATTTTTAAATTTTACTGGGTTTATTTATTTCCAAAACTTAAGTCTTTAATTTTCTTCTTTTTTACAATATTTTTCCCGGAAACACAAATTTCAAAGTAGTTAAACAGATAGAAGATATTGAATCAGCAAGCGCAACGTTGGACCCCTACCGAAGTCACATTCAAAATTGCAGTTGAATATAACTTTAAGTTTTTGTGAAAAATGCAACGAAAATGTTAATCATTGAAAGAGTTTGTTGAAAATGTTCAAAGTCAGTAAGCAGGAAATATATTTTTTGTAAACGTGGAATCGATAAGTGCAAAATACAACCCTATATTATATAAAGTTACACGCAAGATTTCAAAGGCCAGTGAATTGTAGTTGCTGAGTGTAATGAAAAAATAGGACGGCAACATCAATAAGAACAAAAGAACATGGAGTAGATGCACTTGAGACAAAGTCTCTACAAATATGTGGTAGAACCAAGCAATGGAACAACGCGTTTATTGTTGTTATTTATCTTGAAGTCATCTTGAGACCTTCCACAATGAGCTTTACTCACACCTTGTAGTAAGTTCAAGACAGCTCATGCCAATGGTTTGAGGGACTTCTTTGCTAAATGTCAAACAACGCAAAATTCATGTCTTTTTGGTCATACATGTAGATGCTGGATCGTTTACAAAATAAATAAAAACACTCTTAAAATCACATCACTGTCATCCAATGTCAGACAAAAGCACGATCGTCTTCAAATAGTGGAAGATTACAAATTATAGACGCACATATATGATTTTTATTACGTCGATTGTAAGAAAACTTGGCAATATGAAATAGTTTAATGCGGGCATTATTAACAGGTGATCAAAATAACAGTTGGAAATAAAAAATATATATGATAATAAAACCATATGGGAACAATTGCAGTATAACTTAAATATATAAAGGAAATAAATCACTAAATGACTATAATTATCAAATTTTAAATCGTATAACAGGCAGAAGATGATGTTAATTAAGAAAACAAAAATGGGACGAATAAAATCATAAACAGTAACTGAATCTATCAAGTTCTAAGTCGGTAGACAGGAGGTACATGTTCGACAGGCTTGCTATTTTAACCTTAAAATGCTACTTATACTCAAGTGACAAGAAAATGTTAAGAAGTTTTTGTGCTTTGTATTTGCTGTGAAGGGTTTCGAAAAAGTGCGACTGATAACAAAAGCAACGACAATGCCAGACGACTAAAGGTATCACAATATGACCCCTATACGATCCTGTCAGGTCAAACCTTTGTATACAGGCCACACAGGGGTCACCTTTATCTGACATCTCAGTTTAAATAAAGAGAGAGCCTCCCTATAGTGCCCCATGACATCAATCTTGTGTTCTACTTTAAATCACATTCTCTTGAGAAAAAAATATCTGCTTTCAAACTTGCCCTTGACATCAATGTAATTTTTTTGTTATGAAATAACTCAACATTATATATTGCAGTTGTACGGGTATTTAATTTCGATAGTGCATGTAACATGCCATAACGTCATTATATATATGCCTGACAAACTGCACACAATACAGTCTTTACAAAATGATAGACTTTTCGGATATCAGATATCTAATATTTATCTCTTTTTAACATAAATATTTCTATTATAAACTAACGCTTACAATTGTCCTTATATTTGATCGCCCATGACGGTTCATGTAACAAGTCCAAGTGTATTAATTGACAATATAGATATCTAAAAAAAATAGGCTTGCAGATTTATTTTTCCAATTTATTTCATCAAATGAATTCTTTGAAACTTTAATGGTGGCAAATCGATTTAAATTAAAGGTTATAAAAAATCAGAAAAATAATGAATAGTATGCTTGACATAATTTACTTATATAAAACAATGTTTACTTATTAATGTATCGTATACTTCTTATAACACTCCACTTCGGATTCTTCTCTTGGAAAAAAAAGAAGAAAAAACAGTATAAGCATCCACACATCTAAGAAGTCCCACTTCATTCGAGAAAATGGTTATTAAACAAAATGTCAAGTGGCTGTGATTTGTAGTTGCTTAGAAAATTGTTTCGAAATCTAAGAAAAGTATTGATAACGTATTTCAATTCGGTCAATTCGGTTATCAGAATAGAGATGTTCGAAAAACCTGAAATTGGTGATCGCAATATGGGACACAATTAAATACGAAGTGTGCTGAGATAAATATTACGAATTTTTTTTTTAATTTGACTGTTTTTGTTAAAATGGAGCACATCGGCCCAGTGATTTTTTAAATACAAAAAAAAAAACAAATTGCTTGATCAACCGTAAATTTCGTTATGCTGTGAACGTACTTCTGGGATAAATATCTCAGCATTAGAATCAAATTAGGAAAGCCCTTATACAGAAATACAATAAGTACTCATTACCAACTGCAGCGAAATTTGAAAACCAATGCAGTACCAAGAACATCCACCGAGTGTACACGCCATGAACCCTTAACACTTTACTTGGTTTGAAGTTGAAATAAAAACAGTAAATTTGTCTAAAACACATTGAGCCGGTACAGGTATATTATTTCTAAAGATATCATATACGTGCCAAAAATTTATTTGATATAGTAATTACAAAATGCACACTCTATGCAGTCTTTACAAAATATTAAACTTGCATATCAGATATGCATTACTTTTAGATAATCGATAACTACATTTAATGGGGCATGGAACACACACAACTTTTTGTTGCAATATAATGATTATGTTTTGTATATCACCTTGCATATATATGTTATAATATACACTACAAAAAATGTCCTTTAGAAGAGAATCTACAATTATGTCGCTATAGGTAACATGGTAGAGGAGGTTTGTACAATCCCGGTTGTTTTTTTTTTTTTTTGGTTTTTTTTCGAAGCACCGAATAACTTTCATTATTTATTTTCCGAATTAAAGGTTGACCTGAAATTTTTCCAAAGTATTACTCCATTTCCTTTGTAAAATAGATAATGCGAAGAAAGACATAAATTATCGGAATACCTAGATTAGTCTGTATTCCTAGTGATTTTTTTTTTTGCCATTTATGAAAACGTATTCGTTTGTAAAGGCTATTTTCCGTTTGTCAAATTTATGTGATACAATAAATTATAGACGTTTTCTTCTTGGTCATATTTACATTCACTTTTCTTCTTTGCTCTTTTAAATCTTTTTGTCGTGCCTTTTTTAAAACTGAAAAGTAAAGAAAAAATTACTTAATGTGGGGACAAATCATTAGCATGAAGACAAAAAATTATAACAATTTTTGCAAAAACAGCAAGAATTTTTCGATAATTAAGGAAATGATTATGGTGATAAATCAATTATGAAACTTACACTCAAAAGACAACCTAACGGTATTCCAAATCATAACAAATATGATATCGCTCTTTTCCTGCCATAACATACACAACATTAATATAATAGTTGCGTCGAAACCATCATTCAAGAGAAAGGGTAAGAGGAAAAAAGCTGTTATTAATTTCTATCAGAAATAATCAGGAAAGGATAACTGTATAACATTAGAGTGAGACACGGAAAAGGTTGTTGGTGAATAGGAAACTTAATTCGGGGCAGTAACACTATGACTAAAGCGTAAATAGTAAAAGAGCTCGAGGAACAGGATCTAGAATACAAAAAAGGGATAACAGGTAACATCTACAATGGCTGAAAATTACAGTCACATGCCACAATCTGCCAGGGAACTACACAGTTAAAACACAAACAAGACAAAGGACAAACGTAAACAACGATAGGAACTCGGTAAACCTTTTTGAGAGAAAGATGCACAAAAAGCCATAAAGAAATATGGGAAACTACGAATTCAAAAAGTTACATCAACAGATCCAAGGTTACTGGAGGTTCCTGTCGCAGTATCTTCCAACTAATCTTAACGAACTACATCTAGATTTGAACGGGAAATTGCTGCATCAAAGCCTGGGGTTCGAACTCCCTGATTGTTTTTTCGATTATGAGTTATCAGAAGAGGGATACTATCGACTATCATTAACATTTAAGGGGGTTCGCTAATCCATTTGAAAATAAATAGGATTTCAAATAAACATGAATTTTTGTTAGAAAATTAAAAAAGAAATAATTTAGGTGAAAAAATTCATAGGTTGATGATTACGTTTTTGAGATTTAAGTGGTTGAAAATTTGGCAGGAAACTGAACTCCTCTGATTTTTCATAGGATTAACATTAACATGGTTTGACCATCAATGAATGTGACAGAATAAATATAATTCAATTATTTTTTTACAGAACGCTCACAAAGATGTTTAAAATGAAATTATGGGGAAAAAGGGGGTCAATGAGCAAAAAATATACTGCTTTTAAATGGATAAAACCCGAGAATTCCGAAAATCTGACAGAAATCTCAAAACAGAAGGAGCAAACCTCCTAAAGGGATTCTGATCCCAAGTCACAATTAAAGAAAGCTGGAGGTACGTTGTTTTTAAAACCGTTGACTGGTACTATCCGGTTTATCGATGATAGAATTGGGATCATTGAGTTTGATATAGATAAGAATATTTGTTCTTTGATAAAATCCTCATGCTGACATCAGGATGAGGAGCAACAATGAAAGTTTTGTTCTGTTTGCTTAAGCAATGAAGGGATATGGAGTAAATGTACATGAGACAAAGTCTCTACTAATATATGGTAAGAAAAAGCAATGGAATAACGCATTTATTGTTGTTCTTCATCTTGAAGTCATCATGAGGCCTTCAACACTGAGCTTTGCTGATACTTCATAGTAAATTCAAGACGGCCCCTAGCACCGGTTCGAGCGGAAAATATTACTCGTTATCGGGCAACGCTAAATCAATGCTCTTCATTACCCATGAATGCAAGGTCAACAAACATAATATTAACCAGCAAAGTGTTTTTACAATCGCTGTTATCCGTTGCCCGACATAAAAACTAACAGAGGACAATAACAAAACTTAGACAATAACAGGGCACTTATCGATTCAAAAGTAAGAAAACTTGGCATGATAAAAATCTTGAGATGTGGGCACAATTAACAGGTGGTCAGAATTACATTTTTATTATACAAAAAAAATAAAAAGCAAAACTTTGAAAGTATGATAGTGCATTCATATGAGAACTTCTCTCAAGCACAAACACACCATATCTGAAATGTACTTAGAGCATATATCTGTCGAACGGGGAGTCTTTTTACGGATTCCAAACCGCAGGAGAGACAAACTATAGTGTGAAGTTAGCAATAAAGGGATATGGAGTAAATGTACATGAGACAAAGTTTCTACAAATACATGGTAAAACAAAACAATTTAACAACGCTTTTACTGTTGTTCTTCATTTTGCAGTCATCATGAGTCCTTGCTCATACCTCATAGTAAGTTCAAGACGGTCCCTAGCATCGTTTTGAGTGGAATTAATTTCTAATTGTAGAGAAACGCTACATCCATGTTCTTCATTATCCATGAATGCAAGGTTATCAACAAATATAACATTAACTGGCAAAGTGTTTTTACAATCGCTGTCATCCGTTGCCCGACAAAAGGACTGACCGAAGACAATAACAACACTTGGACAATCACAGGGCACTCATCGGGTCATAAGTAAGAAAACTTGGCATAATAAACTGGTGGTCAGAATAACATTTTGATTATACAAAAAATAAAAATGCCAAAATTTGAACGTATAATAGTGTATCAATTAGATACCGAAGTTACTGTGAATTTGAGAAATTCTCTCAAGCACAAGCACACCATATCTGAAATGTATATAGAGCATCAGTCTTGCCTTTGTCTTATTTACATTTTTTTTTCTATATCCCTTATTTGTTCAACCTAGAGCTAGAGTTACAGCCTCGAAAAACTGCATTCCCGAGTCTTACCATACTTGTATAATGGAGATAAAAGTATACTTCAAATCTTTTACAAACGCTTCAAAAAGAGTCATATCAGCTATTTAAAAATCTTTTTAGTCAAAAGTTTTTAGTCAAAAACGACAACGCCATACACCTAAAACTTTTACTTAGGATCCTCTGGTAGAAATACCATGTTGCGATGGAGAAATATCTATTAATAGTGATAAGGTTTACTCAAAAAGTGGGTTTATCAAATGGGGATTCTCAAAAATAAAAAAAAACTTAAATATCTTACTTGAATTGAACTTCACAAATTCAACAGTGTCAGAACAATTGAATGTTCTACACTGTAAACATCTCTCCAACATGATAAAGTAAAATCCACATATTTGGTGCTAGGTAAAGATTGGCCTATATCTGACATCAGTAAGTACCATTAAAAGTGTAAAGAGGAGGATGTTATCACAATACTGGAATTTTTTATCGTTAACATATGTATACTTTGAAGGTCAAGCTTTCCAGCAGACAATATGGATACTAACATCTAAATTATACCATGATGCCTTCAAAAAAGGGTAAACACTCCTACCTCATAGTAAGTTCTAGACGGTCCCTAGCACTAGATTAGCGGAATCCACTAGATAAATGTTGAACAACGGTACATTCATGTATGAATAACATAATACCGAAGTTACCGTATGAATTATGTCATTGATGCCCGGTCGTCAACAAGCATAACACATCGGGCAAAGTAATTTACAAACACTATCATCCGTTGCACGACAAAGGAACGAATAGACAAAACAACATTTCTAGTGCTGCTGATGAGGAATAAATTTCCGAAATGGCCATACAGCTCATTAAAATTAATGCAGTTTTGGTTAACATACGTGTTATGGTCTCATGTTCATTTACTCCATATCCTTTCGTAAAATACATAAACGATCAAAGGGCACTCATCCGATTGATTTTAAGAAAACTTAGCAAGTAAAATAGGGAGATGTGGACAATATATATATACAGATGGTGTCTAAATTTCACAACTCGTTTGCCAGTGTAGTGCCTGTAGTTTGTACAGCGATTTTTTTTGAACGCAATAACTGTCTCCAAAACTAATAAATAAAGGTTTTATTCAATCACCGTTGTAATTGTCAATACAGAAATTTTAATGTCGTCACCATGATTTGACAGACCGTTTCAATGTTTCACAGATGAGGATAGATATTTTTGACCTTTCACTGGCAGTGGTATGACAGGTTCCACGCAAGGAGCATGCAATGCCTATTCTTTTCGAAGCAGCCGGTGATAACTATAGTTTTTGTAGGGTTTACTGTTTCACTTTACTTTTTTGGTCTGGTTCATTTTTTGTTTATCTGTTTTCTTTTGGTCATGCTAGAATTTTTGATCGAGATGATTTTAATTTCACAATTGTGAACCTCCCCTCTCTTCGCAGCAATATATACCTAATTCTCCAGCCTTTCGAATTTATATTTCCCAGTTTATTCGTTATTGTCGGCCGTGTAGTTCATACAGTGATTTTTTTACAGAGCAAAAACATTGTCGCAAAAGCTGTTTAGTCGAGGATTTGTTCAACCATTGTTAATTTCATCCCTCAGCAAATTCTATGGCAGTCACCATAACATCATTGAAAGATATGACGTGTCAATATCCCAAATGAAACCGGACATTTTCAGCTAGATTCACGTCTTCCCGGATTTGACTACCGATTTTGACTTTTTCCTAGACTGACTCACTTACAGTGTGGCGGGTGTTGTTAACAGAGCAGGACATCTTCACCCTTCCAGAGCACTTGATATTACTCTCAGTTCTACTGGAGTTCACAATATGAGTGCCTTGTTTTTGAGTGTTGTGTTTTCTATATCTCTGATTTGTATCTGTCTAACGTCATTGTTTTCTGTGTCCTTTTTTAACCATGTTTTTGTAAATTCCGTTGTTCCTTCGCTATTCTACTGCCGTTCTTTTATAAAGTTCTCAGACTAAAACAAATCAAAATTTGTCTTGGCTTTTTATTAAAGCAGGAACTGAGGAATATTCTTGTGCTTTCCGAGAAGTAAAAAAAACAGCTGTTATAATATTAATTAAATATTCTCAGTGCAACATGTATTTTAACAAAACCATCCATCACGAAGGGTAGGTCTTAATCTGTTATACATGATAAGATTAGACTGCAGCCTTATATAATCCCTACCACTACCTGTATAGCATAATTTTGTAAATTTTCTATAACCTTTTGAATTTATAATACTTTGGAATATACTTTTGTTAAATGTAAGCATGAAATTTTGTGTTCTGTATGTAGATAATTCTGGTACAAAAAAATAAAGACATTCAGTGCAAGACTTCATATATTGCTCTTTGTTTTAGATTTTGCACCTTTTAGACAGGAACGAGAAGACAACGTTTATCCAGGAGCAGTGTATTGAATTCATGGAAAGCTATGCTTTAAGCATTACATTTATAAGTCTCACTTTTTCGACACAAGAGGTCCTATTTTTAGCGGTGTGAGACTTTCTTGTTTTGTACCCCGGGGTACAAGACAGCTCGCATACGACTTATCCCAGTAAAAAACTTTAAATGCAATTTTTAGTATTCTTTGCTAATGCCAGGTTCTTATATTTATTGGTGAGAATTGTATTATGATAATGAGAATCTATTTTAATAACCTTTAATCTAGTTACCCATATACCGGTTTAACCCTACCGCTAGCTTTTGCTAGTGCCGGTTCCAAGTCCGGCTGTCCCGAGATCCTTTCGTTATTTACGTTTGTCTTTTGTCTAATTTGCGTTTTTCCTGTTTAGTTCCTGAGCATATTGTGGCATTTAATTATAATTTTCAGCCATTGTAGGTGTACCTGTTATGCATTTTTTTACATTTAGGTCAAGAGTCAAAGTTCTTGACAATAAAGACATTTATAATTAAAATTTATGTGAATATGCAAATGTTCATATCAGCAAATTAGCATTTAACTGCCCGGTTTGGCTGCAAGTATAACCCATGTGCAGATATTAAGTGGTCGTGGCGTTGTTGGCCGTAGTCGAATGGAACGGTGAGGTATTGGTACGTTGGTTCAAATAATACTTTAATCAGGAATAAAATACGATACTAGTACTACATAATACAAAAACAAAAATACATAAACACATTTTCTCGAATTGATTGGCTTTCTTATGAATATATTTCTGTAAACAAAATAACTGAATTACTAGATGTAGTATTTTCTGATTAATCATACTCTGCTTGACCTATCATAAGTCTTGACCGTATAAGCTCATCAGACAAAAAAGGCCAGTGAGAGCCGTCAATTGTGTCTATCCTCTGTAATCCGTTAGCCTTTAACATTTCCATCATTTCTGATGGTGGGTTTTTAGAAATGTGCATAAGTAGGAATTATATTCACAATAACTTCGGATAATTTGTTTTTTTATTAACACCCGGTCGATGCCTCTGCTTGTGGAATGTTAGTCCCCTAGAGTATTCACCAACCCAATAGCCAAAACGAAAACAAATTTAATTTAAAAACTAGCCATACCTAACAACGGCAGTAGAATGCCGAAGGAACAAAGCACAAGATTACACAAATCAAAGTCCAGAGACAAGGAAAAAGCAAGAACACCAAAAGACGGAAGACCAAAGACACCACATGTCCACAAAACACGAACATTACATATACAACACAAAAAACTAAAGCACTAACAGTGTGAACTCTCAATAAACAAGAATGACATCAGGTGCCCCGGAAGGGTAACCTTGTCCTGCTCTGTGCACAGCACCCGTCACACTGTCAGTGGGTCAATCCAGGGTAAAGTCGAAATCGGTAATGTCAAATCAGGGAAGACGCGAATCTCGCTGAAAATGTCAGTTTTTATTTGTGACACTGACATTTCATATCTATCTATGATGTCGTGGTGACGACCATATAATTTCTGAAGGGACGAAAGTAATAAAGGCTGAACATATCCCTGACTCAGCAGTTTTTGTGACAGTGCTTTTGCTCTTTCCACAAAGTCACTGTATGTACTGCACGCTCTATAGTAACGAATTAATTGTGAAATATATACTCCATATGCTGGGGATGCAGGTATATTGCTGCAGAGAAAGGGAAAGTTCACAATTGGAAAGTCAAAATCATCACGTTCGTCATATAATCTAGATTTCAGACGTCCATGTTCGTCAATGTACAACAAAAGGTCAAGGTATGAAGCAGAATCGGGTGTATCGGTTGTCTGTTTAATTTCAAGTTCACTGGGGTAGATACGATGTAAATATTCTTTAAATCTTGGGTTATTAAGAGAAAGTACATTGTCTATATATCTGAAGCTGAAATTAGAAGTCTGGGCTAGCTGTTTTTGTTTCTGTTGTATCGGCCCTTGTAAAAACTTTGCTTCATACGAAAAAAAGGAAAAGGTCAGCTAAAAGTGGCGCACAATTTGTTGTTTTTCTAAAACCTAAGGACTATCTCCTCCTTGCATAGCTTTATCCTTTGCCCTTTGGCATTACTTTGTAGATCTTATTGGTAATCTGTTCTCTATCAGCTTCTACACATATTTCGGATCATTGTTTTTAAAATGTTTTCATTTGATCTACATGTAAGAGACATAAGTTGTCGAAATTCGCATAGACAGAATTGAATTCACAGAAACTTCGGTATTTTACTATTTCCTACAAAACTGAAACTTTATATGATATGATAAAAACATAGCCGATAGCGCCGAACATAGTTTCAAATGGGTATCTATGTCAAACTCGTCATCATTTGGTCTGAAACAATTGAAGTTAATTTAATCAAATTGTACAGCAATGATGATGGAAAGATTCTTCATGATCCTAACACTCCAGACTGCACATGGCTACAAGTGTAGAATATACTAGTTTATCATTTCGTCTTAAAGGATAATCATGCTTTTATCATCTCCCATGAAACCTCCAAGATTCACAGGAATTTTGCACAGAAATAGATTTAAAATGTTTAACAAATTCTTCATATTGACAGAAATCTGTTGAAATATAATTGTGAATAGGCACATGCACTAAGACATAAGTGTCAATATAATTTTTATATTAAGTCGATACTGTATTTTTTGTAGGTATGAAGAAAACTATTTCAAATAACAAAATACCGAAGTTAGTGGATTAAGATCCTGCATATGCGTATTTCGAAAATTTATCTCTGTTCAGTGCAGATAAATGCAACATATTTCATTATACCTAAATACTTATTAAGAAAATTTGGTTCTACATGCAAGGCTCTAATACAACAGGGCATTTCACATCCAAACTTGTATGGAAATATCATTTACAAGCGCATAAATTTAAAAATTGTCCTTCCAAACTTATTAATCCGTTGAACAAACTTATTCATAAAGGATATAAATACAGCAATCTTTACTTCTGGTCTTTGTTTGCAAAAATATTGATCAGCTCCTAAATACTTAACACCATAACTAAATTCAAACAAGTTTTCATATTGGCAGTATTCGGCATTGCACAATATCGTGTTCTTCTTTCATAATTGATGATGTTGTAATACGAAATTAATCTAGAAGTATTTTAATTGAAAGTTTCATATATAAGAAGGCTTGATATCATAGTCAGCGGAAATTATGTCCCAGGTCAGGAATATGTTGGTCATTGGCTTGGCCTTGTCTTCTTATATAATGTTAGTTGGTTATTGGATGCGGTTTGCTTCCATTGATTTATTTACTTTTTCCCTTTTTAAGGCCATTTAGGGCTTGCTATATGGTGTGAGGTGATCCCTGGATGCTCTGTTTAGGGTCGTTTTAAAATTGGATATGGGATGTTGTCTCCTTGACATTTACCCCATTTCCTTTCTTTTTCATATAAAAGCTAAGAAATGTGTAAAATCTGACAAAGAATGAATTTTCAATAAGATTTAAAAAGGAGAGCCAAAATCGGCTAAAGACAGAACTATGCAAGGGAGAAATACATCTTAGGTTTAAACACACCTTGAAAGTTTTTTTTTAAATCGGTTTTCTGGTCAGCCCCAATGTACTTGCTACTGGGTTTGTGAATACTCTAGGGGATTAACAGTCCACCAGCAGTGTTATCGGTCCAGTAGTAATAAATATCAAAATATCGAAGTTATTGTGAATTTAGTTTCTGCATATGCGTATTTCGACAATACATGTCTCTTCAATGTAAATTGATTTAGCTTGTGCTTAATATTCCAGGTAAATAAAATTACATTATATGATTCGGTTATTCGATGATAATATTTTTAAAATAGTCATAGGTCTGATATAATAAAGTGAGGAATTGCAATGTTTCTTTCAAATGCATTAAGTGGTTTTCTAGGGGAGAATCTGTGTATGCATTTTTCATAGATTCAAATGCTAAACTAAGTTTCTGGATGGCAGCCATGCTAGATTACGGATTGGTATCAAAATAACAACACTTTGTCAACTCCTCATATGTATCATTCGCACCAAAGTTGGTTTAAAATCATTCAAAAGTTCTATAGAACAAAGTTAAGTGGTATGGTTGGTCACCATTAAAAATGAAAACTACACTTAATGAACAATTGAAAAATAACTAAAAATGTCAAAAAGAAGAAGAAAGAAGAGTTCTCAACGTTTTGGGCAGGTTTATGTTCGGAAAAGCCACCATCCAAGCTTCAACTGCCCTCTACACTAGCATCCCCTACAATGATGCTTTGGTAGCTTTGAGACACTTTTTAGACAAGACCTAATCCTAAAGTAAAAACATATATACAAATCCTTAGGCTTGCTGTGTTAGGATGACGGATGACGGATCAGCACCATAGTAAACATTCAAGTACCATTTATGCTATGCTTGGTTCAAATACATCCACGGTTTTTTTTAATAAGATTTAGCTTGAACGTACAATGTCTAATCTAACTCCCCTGCTGGCATCCATGTTGGATGACAGATCGGTACAACAGATACAAAACATGGTCAACACATTATAAATATCCTTCATTTCAAGTTTGGTTCAAATCCAATCGGCGGTTCTGAAGAAAAAATATTTAAAGGGAAAGTTTACTACGGACGGACGATGGACGAAGGACGCATAGTCACGATTGCAAATTCTCACCCTGGCTTTCGCCAGGTGCCAAAACATTTTTAGAGTAAAAACAAATGTTCTTTTGTTGATCACTTTATAAGTCCGACCGCTCCTTCCAAAGGCACATGAAGATATCTATAAATGGCAGACTTCATTTAGATACTTCCACCCAAAACAAAAAGTCTATAGACATAAATATTGAATCAGAAATCATACGCTTCACAGACGTTTTGAGAAATTAAATTAAACTACAGAATAAATGCACACGTCTAAATAAACCACATTAAATAATAGATTTTAAATATCTTTTTTCATATTGGAAATTTACTCGAATCGGTTAACTACAGGCAAGGTAAGTGTATTTGAGAAGTTGATTTCAACTGACAATTAAAATTCACTGCTAAATTTCTAATATATATTTCCTAATAATATATCAAATTTGTGTTATTTTCAATATTGACAATTTGGTAAAATTTGAAAAGACTTAATTTTGACAGTTTTTAAATGACCAAGTTTCCTAAATGTTTTAAATAGCAGAAAAATACAGATGAAATTAAGCATTTATCAAAGCATAAATGTACGTGGAATGCGCGCTTCATGATTGAAATAATTACATTTACATGAACTCAATGCAAAAGCGAAAAATATCATTATGACCACGTTAAATAAGCATATCTAACATCAGTAATTATGTAGTAAGTTGGGTGAGGAACTGGGACGTTTAGGCCAAATCAATTAATTTCTTGTTCGACAAATTCGCCAGAACGTGCCTTTTCCAACATAAAATTAAAATCAGAATGACATTTCTCCTCATTCTGCTGTTCTCCGGTTTAAACAGATTTTAAATTTGTTTTCGCTTCTTGTTGTGAAAAACTTGAAAATTAACAAGACTACTTTTCTAATTGACACATTCTTTCAAATATTTCATTATATAAATAACATATAGCTGGGAGGGTGACAGAGCAGATTGTTACCCCGAGAAAACATTGTCAACCGATGCGAAGCAGATTCTAGGGGTAACAATCAGCTCTGTCACCCTCCCAGCTATATGTTATTTATTTTATTATTTTATTATACTAATTGTTTTTTACTTGCAATCATTATTAAAAATCACTGAACCATGAACAGAGGGTAACATTGTAAAAATTGTCACATGCTCAGCCATATGACAATTTTTGGGAATGTTACCCTTGCAGCTTTTATAAAATTCTTACATATGATAGACTGAATTATCTAATTAATTTTTGTTAAGGAAAAATCTTCTAAAGTATAATAAGATCAATTGTCACATATTCAAAAGGTATTAAGCAATAGAAGTAATCAATCCTCGGTAGTTTTTTTTACGCCGAAAGAAGAATTTATTCATTCGGGCAGTGGGGTGAGTTCAATGTCGTTATTTAACAAGGATTTATCACATGGATGTCTATAAGAGTCTTTACATGTCAGCTGTAAAATGTACAGTGGAACCTGTCTAATCCGACTCACCGTGGGACCATAAAAATGTGTCGGAATTTACAGGATTTTGCAAAACTCAGGTTTTGAACAGCAATTAAAAACTATTTTTGGGACCAATAAATTATGTCGGATTTGACAGGATGTTGGAATACTCAGGTGTCGCGTTAGAAAGGTTTAACTGTTTTTACATTTACACTCCACTTTTAACCAATGCATCTTACACGTTGTACTTTTTCGCTCTAGAAAGTGTCCCCCGTCGAAAAAGAAAACAGATCTCAATGCAATGATCTACCCTCATCCATATGGTGATACCTTTCAGTTTTGGTTGGTTGTACTTTATGTAAACCTATTTTTTTTGTCAACCTGTTCCACTTTTGAACAATATATAATTTCTGTCAGTCTTTCAAATAAATGTTGATTGTATCCGGTCTGAAGAAATATGGTTTTCAAATTGCGCATATACTGAAGTCAAGTTGACTAAGACTAAAGTGTTTTTGTCATTCTTTAACAAAAAAATTGTCCGTTTTCATAAATGTAAGCTATAACTATTTTTAATGACAATTAGTGCAATTTACTGAGTTTCGAAATGTTGAAAGATACGAGAAAGCTTCTTGCTTTTAGTTTATCTCGCTTTCGCTTCAATTAACAGTAACTTAAGGTTATGGTGAATATATATATATTCTGAATCTTAAGAATAGCATGTAATTCTTCATTTGATTCTAAACAAAATTAATAAGAAATTTTGCAATAGAATAACAGTTCCAAATATTCTGTTGAGAATGAACTGAAAAAGAATATATTCTTATCATGCAAATGTACCTTCGATTTACGGCAGATTTTTAGAGTTATTATGAGCTAATATCGAGTTACCTCAATTCGATAATGTATATTGTTTTTGTTTAAGATTAGCACTCACTACTACGTATGTTCAGATTCTCGCCTCAAAATACATTTGTAATCGATTTTTAAAATAAAAAAAATAGACTATCGCTCGCTCGTTTCACATTTTAGGCCAAAAAATTTGAAAGAAAGTGCATTTTTTGTGAAATTTTTTAAAAAACTCTAAGTTTTGTAATTAAAATATAGATCCGAGAAATATTGGACTTGGTGAATAAAAATATATCGGGTAAATGCACATGAGACATATCTTTCAACAATGTATTTTGCTCATACCAAATAGTAATTTCAAGACAGCACCTAGCAACCATTTGAGTGGAATTCTTTCTTAATTGTCGAACAACGCTACATCTATGTCTTTGCTGGTATGGTTGCGGGATTATCAACAAACATTAATTGAACTGGCAAAGTGCTCTAACAATCACTGTCCTCTGTTTCCCGACAAAATGACAGGTGTTTTACGCTAGTGGACTATTACAACATAGACAATCATGGGGCACTCATATAGTCGATTGTATGTGGACACTTTAAACACGTGGTCAGAATTACATTTCGAAATAAAAAAATGCAAAAAAAAAGAAAGTATGATAGATTTTATTTTCAAGCACGTGTACACCATAACTGAAATAAATAGAGAGCATTGTCGTTTCCTTTTCGACTATTTAACTTGTATATATTTTAGATTTAAAAAGTTATTGGAAGAACATTTATGACAGGGTCGTTTCTTAGGGTGTTTAACAGAACATGACTCGTCTAGGGTTCATCCTAATTTTATGAAACAATACTAGATATAATTAAAACCCTATACTTACAATAACAGACGATTACAAATTTATCACAATATCACAGATATAAATATAAATATAATTAATTCTACAAAAATAATGTTGATGTCAGTTTCCATATAATAGATGATATAATAAATGTCATAGCCAGAATGAAAATCGCCCAAAAATGATTACGTATATCTCAGTCACCCTAGTTTGTTTCCATCTTATATAAATAACAAAATACAATTTATCACAAATACATCATAATGCATGTAACATCTAGGGGACAATTCTTTTAATTACTTAGATGATGATTCCATTTTGCAATTACCCCGAAATGTCAGTTTTAGACGAATACAATCAAATACGTAAATACTATAAACGTGAATCTTACCAGTTTATTGAACATCAAGCACAACAAAGTGTACAAGTGTACATCTGACTTCAATAAGTCAATTACATCATATTTGTACAATCTATGGGTCCTACAAACAATAATAAGTACTGCAATCTAAATCTAAGAATTGACTTTACGTATTGACCTCTGCTAAAAATACATGTAGATCAGTTTTACATTATCATTAAATATAAGGGATAAAAGAAGAAATTACTTTACGTATTGACTTGAGACTAAAACTAGATTATTAATTAAAAGTTTCTTTTATCATATTGCAAAATTTCTTAAATATCAATGGTTTGTCTATTTCAAAAATACAAATCAGGCGTAATTCAGTTCCATTGGACTATCTGAAAATATGGATGCAAAAAAAATCGAATAAGTAAACATATCATATAAAATTGAAATTAATCAACATCAGTCTTTATAAAAATTCGTAAATTTGGAAAATAATAAAACTATTATAGCCTATTAAATTCGGTCAATAGAGAAATTGATTGACATGAGAAAGGTATATTGACACTCGGACTAGGTCCGCGGTCAATATATCTGTCTCATGTCAATGAATGTCTGCATTGACCTCATTAATAGGCTATAACTGTATAATATTCATACAACAAACCATAAATATAATAAAAAATGTTCCCAATTAAAGGCAATTTTAACATTAAAATTACTTGCTGTGACGTATAATCGATAATATAATGTGACGTCATAGATCCATGATAAAAGGTCAAGGTCACTCACATTATCATTCAAAAATCTACCTCCCTACTTTCAAGCATCAGTTTCATAACAGATTCATTCAACGAACCTCAGCTCACTCAAGCACCTTACAAAATATAGGGTTTAGGGTCATATTTACTAAATTGGGCTGAATAGCTCTCCGTCCAATGCATTCATCTCTAACACTTCAATAAAATTAAAATATATTCTTACCTATAATAACAAATTATTTAATTCCAAATATGTAATCCAAACTTATGAATTTAATGATAAATGTCCATTAAACAATTCTGAATATAATTTCTGAACTCTTAAAGAAAAGTATAAACTAGGAAATAAATTAGACTCCATTTCCCTCAAAGAGCCATTTCAAATCTAAGAGTTTGTCCGAACCAACCAATCACAGTGATTTTTGTTGAGATAAAGATAAAATCAATGAAGTTGAACATTAAATTAATTGTGAACTGTAAAGGTAGAAACTGTCAAACCTTTGAAGTTAATAGGAAAAATGAAAGGATATGGAGTGAATGTACATGTGACAAAAACGCACACGATACATAGAAAAAGTATGACTGATTAACAGTGAATATACTTATCATTAAGTAATACCTAAATAGATAAAATTTATTCAGAAAAATCAAACATACAAGAAGAGAAAACAGTCCTGAAGAACTGAATAAAATAATTGAATTCGATGAACTATGTCTCTGCCACACACAAACAAAAATTAAATAATATAAATATTAAAATATTTTGACCCCTAACAATCAAACCTTTTAGATAAATTTAGTTGAGATCTGATATTTACATTTATGTTTTGTTTTTTGAAAAGTGTATTACATGTACCTATATTTTAGAGGGACACCTGCAAATTTTGTTAATGCTAATAAGAAAACGGTTTAGATTAAATGGGGCTTTTGATAACATAGAAACTAACCAAAGAGCTATTCTTTTTTGCTACACTAACGATTTCCTTAAGCAATCGAAATGCATGAATAGCTGAAAAGAAGGTCTGCCTTAAATTGATTTTGAAGGTTTCTAAATTGGTAATTGTTATTATAATAATATCATTCCATCAAAATTTGAATAAGTCCATGAAAAAATGGTACAGAAATAAGGTAAACATGAATACTTCTTTGTAATGGTGTAAATAGTGTATGAGTTCCATTAAATTAAACTGTTTAGTGTTTGACAGTTGAACACCGGGTACCCAGCATATTTTGTTATTATTATTATAGAGATAAGAGTGATTAATCGAGTTTTCTCGATTAAACAAATGTCATGTTGTCACCGGTGAAAATAAAAATTCGCAGTCACTTGAGGAAGTGACGTCACAATATCTCGTCAATGTCGTCGCCAAGTAAAAAATTATAGTGGCGCATTGAAACGAAAAAAACATCCCCATATAATATGTCGGTTTTTGAAAAAATATATATATATAATAAAGAGCATAACTAATCCACCATCAAGAATATCAATAAAAATGTAAATCGTGTCATTCAACGCAGTGGATTAAACTCGTTGTAGAATAAAATTCCACAACTCGTTTAAACCTTCTGAATTGTTCGGCACTCGTGACATTTTATTGATATTCACGACGGTCAGTTAGTTGACGTACTATAATTATTTTACCCGGAATGCCCTTTAATTTCTTTGAAAAAAAATGACGTGTCCATTTCTTACTTTGGAAAAAACAACAACAGTAGAATACCGAAGGAACAAAGCAAAAGATTACATAAATCAAAGTTCAGAGACAAGGCAAAAGCAAGAACACCAGAAGACGAAAGACGAATGACACCACATGTCCACAAAACAAGCTTTGTATACAGCACCCTTCACACTGTCAGTGGTTCAATCCAGGGTAAAGTCAAAACCGGAAATTTCAAATCCGGGAAGACATGAATCTAGCTGAAAATGTCAGTTCTCATTTGTGACCATAGAATTTCTGACGAAAGTAACAACGGCTGAACATATCCCCGACTCAGCAGTTTTCGGACAGTGGTTTTGCTCTTTCCACAAAGTCCCTGTATGAACTGCACGTTCTACAGTAATGAATTAATTGTGAAATATACACTCCATATGCTGAGGAGGGAGGTATATTATTCAAAATCATCACGTATGTCATATAACCTAGATTTCAGACGTCCTTGTTCGTCAATGTATAATAAAAAGGTCAAGGTATGAAGCAGAATTGGATGTATCGGTTGTCTCTTTAATTTCAAGTCACTGGAGTAGATGCGATGTGAATATTCTTTGAATCTTGGGTTATTAATAGAAAGTACATCGTCTATCTACCTGAGGCTGGATTAAAAGTCTGGGCTAGTTGTTTATGTTTCTGTTGTATAAAGGTAGATGGGTACTCAAAAATTTTTTCCATAGATTTTCTTTATTTTCTCAGGAAAGTTTCCTTATTATATGAGCATTGAAATAAAATAATAAAAGGGGGGGGGGGGTCACCGTGCTTGTTTTTAAAATAAATGATATCAAAATAATCAAATATTTCTAATGAATATATAGGGAAAAACAGGTATATTGTTATTTTCTTTAAAACTATTCCATAGATTTCTTTGTATTTTACTCATAAGTTAGCCTTTTGAACATACTTTCAAAAAATATAAAGAAAAATACGGGTCACCGACTTTGTTTTCCATACAATTTGTAAAATGTGAATTTTCATAGTGATATCTTTGTAAAATATTTTTATCAGATTACCTCCCTTTTTCAAAAGTCCTCTTCCCATTTATTCAATTATTAAGTTACCATACCTCGTCTAATAAGATAAAGACATGTGATATCAAGTCCATGTAGGTTCTTTGTATTTTGTATAATGGATATAATATTGATTGATTCATTAAAATAAAAATATTTGCATATTTAAAAAGCAGATAATACCATAACACCATAAATAACAAATTCAAAATGGTGGAAGACTACCGATCTACCTTAACCCCTGTAAAACATTACTTCATACGGAAACACGCATGTATCATTGCCTTTGACAACCCCTCTTGTAGTTTTGCACCTGTTTCGTCTTCTTGCTCTATGGATTTCAGCGTATTGGTAATTTGGCTATTACCAATCAGCTGAAATCCATAGAGCAAGAAGACGAAACAGGTGCAAATTGGGAAAAGGGAAAGGTCAGATTAAAGTGGCGCACAAATTGTTCCGCAGTTTGAATTTGCACCTGTTTCGTCTTCTTGCTCTATGGATTTCAGCTGATTGGTAATAGCCAAATTACCAATACGCTGAAATCCATAGAGCAAGAAGACGAAACAGGTGCAAAACTACAAGAGGGGTTGTCAAAGGCAATGATACATGCGTTTTAAAAGAAATGGTTATTTAAAGTCTAATTCCATTGCTATAGTAGTGTCAAGTAACAATTCAACTGCAATTGTTATTGAGAGGTATACAGCAAAACGTAACGGTCATCTCAGAAATATAAACATCTTAATTGGAAATTACAGTTCGAACCAAAACTTAACATTTTTCCAATAGTGAACAGATATTTATTAAAAATTGTTAAAGGATCGCACGATGTGTAATGTTTTGAACTAAAATTGAAAGGATCTGGGGTAAATGCACAAGAGACAAAATCTTTTCAAATATATGGTAAAAACATTTGAACAACGTTCTTTTGTTGCTCTTCATCATGCAAACCATAGTACTAGTTTATTTTTAGCAACAGACTTTCTTTTCGCTCAAAAACATCGTTATCGCGTAATTCCAGATTAATGTTAAAGATAGCTTATAAAATGGAAAATGTTCCGCGTGCAACGATAGGACTGTCACATTTTGTTCAAAAGCTGTTCGAAGAACTTTTTTCAGTTATTATCCCTGAAAATTTTGAATTGCTTAAGCATTTTCTTAAAAAGTGGTCAAAGAAACCTTAGGCCTTTTCCATATGAAATTGTGTACATTAAAAACGCCAGGTACAAAAGTTCTTAAGTGGTCCTTATTTTTCATCTGTTATTGTGACTGTGGTAAGACATTTCTCCGAAATGGTAAGTAATAGGACTTGTGACATTCATGATCATATGGCTTGATCTCCCATATAGTTGCATAACCTTGCTATCATCAGAGCTTGCAAATTTAAGTATTATTGCTGATATAGTTGTTGGGCAAAATTGTTAGGCACAGTAATTACTTTTTTACATTAGGATCGAACTTCTACTCGATCCCGGACATAGTTACAGTACTTAGTCCGATAAATACTCTCCGGTTTTGCTATTATTGATAAAATTGCAGATCAAAAGTCAAAATTAAAATATGCAATAAGATTTATGTCTCATGGACAAAGCCTGTGTGATTAATTGTATTGGGTAATTTCTTCTGATTTCTAAAAAAGTTCTGGAAAAATATGAAAAGATATGGAGTGAATGTATATTTGACAAAAACGCACACGATACACAGAAAACTCCGGTTTATCGAGGACATGGCTTTTATTCCAGTCTACATCTTGATGTCGCCTGGGGGTCTTCAACCAGAGGTGAACAATATTCACTCCTTCAAGAAGGCCCCTACCGTGCAACATCGATCGCAGCTCAAATATGTCATTGAAGCAACAAATGTTGGGAGCGGTCAATGAGAAAAAAGTAAAACCAATATCTGCCTACAAATACAAATACACCTCAAGCACGGGGACACTTTCTACGGACTCCAGTCTTTCATGAAAAAAATTTCAAAACGGAACCATACCAAACAGCGATTTAAAACTTATTTCTATTTTCAATGATAACAGCAGGTATATTGACGATATCCTTGCTGTTGACAATATCCATTTTTTAGATTATGAAAACATCGCTTACCCCAAATATCTGAAAGAAAATATTTTCTGGTAAATTGAAAACTAAAATATATTTTTGATTTCACTATAACTAATTTCCCTCTTTTTGACAGCGACGTTCCTCTAGCTCCATCCTATGGGTGTATATTTCTCAATTGGTATAATTCGCACGCGATAGTTCTACTCTTGGCGATTTTAATGAATATTACCTTACTATCACAGCCAAACTTTTATAACAGGGTTACAGTATTCCTAACTTGAATACATTTAAGAAGTCTAATAATATATATGAAATCGATATCTAGATATGGCGTTACTCGCAAACAGATATCAACAAGATATATTCTGCTAGCATACGCTAAATTAGGCTTGAGTTCTAGTGACCTGAAAATTTAACACACATACTGGTCTCTCACTGATAATGCCGATGTCTACTGAAATATATGATGAATTTTTTACCAAACTCTTCGGAAAGTATTGCATTTGTTTTTATACACTCGTTGCGGGGGTATATAGTGTTCATGGTGTCAGTCCGTCTGTCCGTCCGTCCTTCCTTCCGTTCTTCCGTCCGTCCGTCTTTTTATACCCAGCAGCTGTTATCCACTACTCCTCCTAAATATCCGATTGGAATTAAACTTCTGCAGGTGCTTAATTACATATTGTAGATGTGCACTACGCTTTTTGTTTTCCAATAATTCCCTTTTCTCCAGATTTTTTTACATGTTTTGATTTTGTCATTTCAGCTTAATGCAAACTATCTGGTAACCAACCACATGGTATCCACTTCTCCTCCTAAACCACAGAGCACAATATCATGAAACTTATGCAGGAGCTTCATACTGTTAATGTCCACTACCCTTTTATTTTCCCCAAATTCATCTTTTACCAGATTTTTTTCATGTGTTTTGAACTTTGTCAATTGAGCTTAATGCAAACCTTATAGTGACCACCTGATATTCACTAGTCCTCCCTAACCACTGATTGGAATTTCATGAAACTTTTGAAGGAGCTTGATTATGTTTTGCAGATGTGCACCCCGCTTTTTGTTTTACAACAATTCCTTTTTTCCAAATTTTTTATATGTTTTAGACTTAGTCATTTTAGCTCAATGCAAACAATATGGTGACCACATGGTATCCACAACGCCACTTAAACCACTGATTGGAATTTCATGAAACCTATGCTGGAGCTTAAGTACATAATACTTATTGTAGATGTAAACTACGCTTTATGTTTTCCATAATTCTTTTTTCTTTTTTTTTAAGATTTTTGACATATTTTTGACTTTGTCATTTTAGCTCTATTCAAACCACATGGTTTCAACTGCTCCTCTTAACCCTTACTATGCCGAAAGCCGATATATCGGCTTTTTAAATGGTATCGATAAGTGCCAAGAGCCGATATATCGGCTTTGTTTATTCTTGGCCCGTCGATAAGCAACGTCATAAAGACGACTATGCGGCCATGACGTCATAGAGAGTAGAAGCGTAAATAGAGATTGCCGCCGATAATCGGCAACATTGGTTCCGTATTTATGCACTGGAACCGGAGGAAAACTTGAATAATCATGTAAATAACCTGGTTGTGAAAAATATGCCCGTCACAAACTCGCTGCCTATAGCGTATCCTGATGTTTTTGCTTTATTTGCTGAGACGGATTGCCAAAGAAATAAACAGGTGAAACAATGCATGATGTTAAAATAGACTGTAAATAATTTTCACAACAATTCTAATAGGCGAACAAGTGTGTGCAGATGTATGTGTTTGTGGTTTTTAGAGCGTTTTTTCTGCGCATAAAATATATATATATAGAATTTGCGTCCTTCAGACAGTATTACCTCCTCGAAACATAATTGTAAAATGGCATAAACACTTTTTACATGCCGACGTTTTTTATCACCAGCAAATACAGACTTAGAGACATAGGTGAATATAATCCCAAGAAAAAAATAAAACAGAGTAAACAGAGTAATTTTCATTT
This sequence comes from Modiolus philippinarum, assembly GCA_002080025.1. Taxonomy (NCBI): domain Eukaryota; kingdom Metazoa; phylum Mollusca; class Bivalvia; order Mytilida; family Modiolidae; genus Modiolus; species Modiolus philippinarum. The sequence goes on along the minus strand of MJUU01035758.1, from coordinate 43,041 downwards.
TCTTCTTTTTTGTTGTTGTTTTTTTTTTTAATTGCAAAAGCTATTTATGCTAATCAAGTATCGCATCACTTTTTGCAAGGGTATTGAAAACAGACTTCTATTGTCATAGTGAATGAAATGATATGGAGTAAATGCACATGAGAAAAAAGTCTCTACAAATATATGGTAAAATCAAACAAAGGAACAACGCTTTTATTGTTGTTCTTCATCCTTAAGTCACCATGATGTCTTCAACAATAAGGTTTGGTCATACCTCAAATAAGTTCAAGACGGCCTCTTACACCGGTTTCATCTCATTAATCCGACACTTATTAGTCCGACACTCATTAGTCCGACACCTGCTAGTGTGATTAAACTCCATTATTTTCTTTCCTTGTCCTAATAAAATACTCGAACAGTTTACAGGGGTCGCTCACATGATCAGTATTCTGATGTTGGTTCAAAAAATCTGTAAGGACGCTTGCTCCTTCTGTAGTCTGACTATCCGTCAGTTATAGAATTATTCCACATAAATAAATATATACTGTATTTCAGCCGGATTAGTGTTAAATGCCAGTAAAAATGTTAAAGTGTAGTTATACATGTATTTTTATGCATGACATTCATTCACGTGATTGCAATGCATAAGTCGCAGACAATTTTTTTCTCCTTACAATATGCAAGCCGTAACACAGCAATTTCTGCATATGTATATTGAGGTTTCAAGGCTCAAATGGTTAAGAGTAGTCAAAAAGAGATTAATAAAGGACCTCGAAAATTAGGAGTTGAAATTCACCCGGAATATAAAATAATTTTGAGAAATAGTAGGAATAGCAGACATTTTTAATGAAAATACACGTTGAACCTTATAAATGCCAAATATCCCTCCATACAAGTGCGGACTGTACTAAGTCAAAAGAGGTATGGCCACTTTCTCTTGAAATTTATTTCCTTCTGCATGCCAATTTTGCAGACGCATTAAATCTTCTCAAAAACCGTTCAATTGGTTATCTTTTACATACGATTTCACAACAAAATCAAATGCTTTCAAGTGAAAAATTCAGCCACTTGAATGCAATTTGTAGGTTTTTCTTAAAGCCCGTTGCTAGAAACAAACTTAAATTAGAAGTGGTGAAATCAGAAATGATGGCGGTCCTTGCACTCTCCTGTTTGACGCAGAAAACAGTTTTTATATACCCTAGGCGTAATTTTTTCTATATTTTGGATCTCAAATTATCGATAGTCACTTTTTTATACTAAAAAGGAATACAAGGATATATGGTTGCTGGGTAGAATTCCAAAACATAAGTGGTCTTTGAGACTTTCGGGAAGTTTACAAAAATTGGAATCAAATATTTGAAAATCCAGCTGATGAAAATGGTTGTCCAAATTCTAACAAATTTTAAACGTGTGGTTGCTAGGTAGAATTTATTAAAAAAAAAAGTCTTTGAGACTTTCGGGAAAATTTATCATAATTGGAATCACATATGTTGGAAACTGGTGAAAATGTTTGTACTAATGGAGACAAAATCTTTAAGTATTGTTACTGGGTAGATTTAAAAAAAATAAATGGTATTTGAGACTTTCAGGATATTTACCAAATCACATTTTAGAATTCTTAGTATTTAGAATCAGATTTTTACAAACACTTAACAAAATATAATGTTATATGCTAAATTTAAAATGAAAAAAAGTTTTTTGACATTTTCATTAAATTTACCAAATTTGGAACCGAAAACAACATTCTTAAAGCTTATTGCACATCTAAAGACTATATGCAACAATTCTTTTACAAAATTAAACCCATAAATCAAAAAAGTAGGAGGAGTTCCACTGATAAGGTTCATATAACGGGCAGACGGACGGAAAGACAGATGGACGGGACCAAAACAATACACATGCATTTTCTGACGAAAAATGCGGGGATAATTATGCCATGTTGGAGGGCAAATGCATAAAAATGTTTTTTGGTGTCCTCAGAGTAGTACTATCTTCCCAAACACTGTAAATGCCTGTGCCAAGTCTGAACCAATGCGGTCGACAATTTTGCCGATGGTTTCCTCCTGATTTGTTTTATCGTCTCATGGACTTCGACTCTTGATCACTCTGCATGTTCGGTAATTTTGTTATTACTCCCATGGCTTAATTCCTATGTATATTTTCGACATTTTAGCATACTTTGAAAATGTCCCATCATAGGCACACACTTAGTGATTTGTTAGACCAAATTGTACAGCTGTATGGGTTTTTATTGTCGAACAAATGACCTGTGGTACAATTTATTCTGATGTCCATGTCACCATTGTCCATTGATGGACACTGGAGATTGGGTAAGGGTTGGTGCCATTTTTTGCTGGTGATTATTCAGATTTCTTGCAGAAAGATGGAAAACAAAATATAACCAAATTAAAAGGGGCTAGAAAAAGTAACAGAACAGTATTGTCAGGAGTCAAATCCTAAGAACAAAAAGACGAAGCGATGCAAACTCGATGTAAAAATGCAAGACGAAAATAGCTGGAATTCCCATAATTTTTTTTGTACGGCTAGATCCGCCTCGGTGTCGGACTAATAAGTGTCGGACTAATGAGTTTCGGACAAATAAGTGTCGGACTAATGAGTGTCGGACTTATAAGTGTCGGACTAGCGATGTGCGGATAAAGTACCATGCTTCGCAATTTATCCAGATTAAACCAATATTTCAGTATGTTGTTATTACGACATCAGATTTCGTAATTTGTCGTTTGATTTTCTTCAAAGTTGCAGGTTTGGTAGATCTTTTCATGTTGATCATTTTCGTAATTTCGACATAGCTTTGTGGAAACTACATCTTCTGTCGTAATTACGACACACCGATGTCGAAATTACGACAGAGTGATGTCAAAATTACGACATAGCGATATCGAAATTACGACAGTGCGATGTCGAAATTACGAAATCGAAATGACTATGCGACATGGCTTTTCACATTTTCATCTCTTCCTCTAAACCGCTGAAGTTTTACAGAAACAATGTAAGGAAGGTCCGTTACAAAGATTGCTCATTTCCTGCGGATCATACAAAAACATGACCGCAAGCATGCAGCTTAGTTCTACATCTGACCATTTGGGAAAACGTCATTTCAATCATCTGCTATGAAGCTATTGAAGCAAATTTTAGTAAACTTTACTGGAATGATGTATCGAAAGTCCTTTACAAAGATTGCTCATTTTGGTCCGATTCGACAAAACAAAAAACAAAAAAAAACGTTGTTTCCAGCCGCCACAGAGCATAGTTTAACATTGGCCCTATCAGATTTTTATCTTCTCCTCTAAAACCTTGAAGCAAGTTCAACCAAATTTTACAGAAATGACGCATGGAAGGTCCTTTACAAAGATTGCACATTTCGTTCACATCCGACAAAAAACATGGCCACCAGCGCCGAAAATAGTTTTACAACGGACATTATGGGAAAACATCATTTTCATCGTCTACTATTAAGCATTTTGTCGGATGAGCGATGAAGGCTTAGTCTCAGAGTTTCTTGTTTGCTAGTTTTCTATGTAAATATTTTCAAACATCTCCTCCGAAATTGTAAGGCCGATTATACCCAAATATTATTTGAGAATCCATGCGTGTTACCTGTAAAATTTGTACGCTTACCGAGTCACTGTAGTAGAATACCGAAGAAACAGCAGAGGCATTTACTACATAAATCATAAACCCAGAGACCTAGAGACATGACGCTGCAGAAACCAAATAATAATAATAATAATAAAGCACAAAAAATACAACAACAAAAAAAAAAATGAATACAAAGACATCAGACATCAATTGAGATATCAACAACACATACCAACCCATTAAATCTCTGAAAACAGAGATTACCGAGATCACCATATCAGATACTCCGGAATGGTATGTATCCTTTCTTTGCATAAGGCACTCTGTCGGTTAGTCAATCTACAGAAAAGTTATTCAACATGGGCTGTAATTTCTACTTGGAAGAGTGTTGTTTTCGTTATAAGCATATAAAGTTGTTGTTTATGGCACGAAATTCTGATTTTAGACACTGCATTCAAATCTTTGTAGATTATTGTTTCTTGTAAAATATGATTGTCATAAATAAATCCTTATTTTTCA
>MJUU01035758.1:15249-38659 GCA_002080025.1 Modiolus philippinarum | reverse complement strand
AAAAAACATCCCCTAAAAATAACCAAAAGAGAAAAAAATTAAAAATGAAAAAAAAAAAAAAATAATAATAAAAAACAAACTTTAATTGGAATTTCAACGCCTCGGTGCCCGTTCGCCAATTAAGTTTGTGACGTTAGACAATCGTTGCTAGGCATAACGTCACTGTACGTCTCTGGAATAACATTCAACAAAAATCGCTTGGCACTCACCAGATAAAACGCTTGGCACTCAAAGGGTTTTAAACCACTGATTCGAATTTCATAAAACTTAAGCAGGAGCTTTATTGCACACTGTAGATATGCATTACACATTTTGTTTTCCAAATATTCCTTTTTTTTTGCAGATTTTTGACATGTTTTGAACTTTGTCATTTTAGCTCGTTTACCTCAATGCACAGGTGAATACCTGGCATCTACTACTCCTTCTTGACCACTAATTAGAACTTCATGAAAATTATGCAGAACTTTAATTACATACACTGTATTATAGATGTGCACTTTGTATTTTCTTTTCCAATAATTCCTTTTTTTCCAGATTTAAGAGAAAATGCAGGAAGAGGTAGGGGTGGGGGTAACTGGGGCCCACTAGGCCACAGTAACTCATTTTTTTTCGTGATGGGACAGTGTCACCAATAACTACATGAACGCTAATTAAAAGTTATTTTAATAAACAGGTAAAAAGAAATGTCATCCGCCCCATTGTAAACTTTATTTCTGCCCCATTGTATACTTTATTTTTGGACAAAATCCGCCACAATGTATGATGGCCGTTTAACCCTTTCGGTGCCAGATTCAAATTTCAAACGTCGTTGTCGTTGACAATTTGTTTGTCAAATTATGACGTTGCCACTGCCAGATATATCCGACGTCGCGCCATTTACCTGTAAAAAGCGCTTGCTTTTTGAAAAACTACCCTGAAGTTATTTTTTGACGGATTCAAGTAAACTAAACTATGTTGAAAGCAAGTTGCTTGTTATATTTGATATTTTGATCGTGGTAAGATTTCTACTGAATTGAAAGCCATGAAAGACAAAGTGGAATAGTACGAATGAGACAGTCAATAAAATGCAAATAATCATACAATGATATTTTAAAATTTATATAACTTTTCGAATTTAACGGAAAATGTTTTGAAATTTATGGGATTCATTCATTTTCATATTTAATTGCCGAAAATAGCTCTTTACATGCAGTTTCTTCCAGTAATTTTGAAATACGCAATGCAATTTTGTGGCAAGTGTTAAATAATTGATACCATACTACTTCGAGGTATTTAATTCTTTTGTTAATTTTCTTTTATTGTTATTTTTCCCTTAATAACTTCTTTCGACATTTTACATGATATGTGTATGGCTTGCCGTCATAAAAACACTCCCGTGATTTTTTTTACATAAGTCTTTATAGGGTATTAAATGGGTTTGTATTTTTAGGTAAACGGGGATCTCCATCTTCACAAAAAGCGCACATGAAAACAGATTGGAGTTGAATATGTAGCGGAAAGTGCCGACATGGAGCGCCAGGAACGGTATTAGAGTCAAAATACTTAATAACTTACAAAATGTATATGTTCCGGACCAGACGCGTATTTGGACCTTATGCGCATGGTCCAGACCATACGCGTATTTTTTCAAAATACGTATACGGTCGAACCGTACACGTGGTTTGACCGTACGCGTACGGTCGGGGTAATATAATTTGAATCTTTTGTATTATCTAACTGAACAAAACAGAGTTGTAAATGCCAGTTCATATATGATATAATGTGATTTTGGCTCATCCTGAACTTTTTTGTCTTTAATAAAACCTACGTTCAGTATTAAACTTGTAAAAATCTCCCGGGAGGAGAAATTCAATTCATTATTGGATAAGTTGAATCACATATGCAGTTGATAACAAATCAATGGAAGAAAAAACGAAATGTTTGAAAACATGGGAACGTTGACAGAATTCGACAGTATGTAAAAGAAAAGAAGTTCGTCTTGATAAATTTTTAATAGTTCGTGGCGGCATGGATATAGAAATATTTGTACCAGCAAACAAACATTTTAATGAACCGTTTTCTTTTTGGGTTCCCCCTAACATAAAATTATGTCTTGATTCTGTCTTTTCAAGTTAAATCCACAATAAAATTGTACCCTCAATTACATAAACTGCATGGGTCAAATGTGATTGCATTATCATATCTGTCAATCTTTTTTTTTTCTGTTCGAAGTGTACCCCACACTTGCCAAGTTTTCGTAGCACCTTTAGACAGTAGTTAACTATACTGGCTTTCATTTATACACCTATAGTTTTATGTAATTAAGGAATTAATTGAGATCATATCCAAATGTTCTGGCTCGATCCAGACCGTATGAATAATATAAAAAAAGAATATTATTCCTTTTTTATTATTTAAAATAACAAAAATGTTGTTCAGGCTTATTCGAATTTGTTCTTGATATGCATTTTAGGCTTGGCTTTAAGCTGCATAGGCAGCATTAAGTCTTAGCATTACGAATATTGCAAAAAAGGTTCAAAGGGTTGAACTGTAAGTATGTTGTTAAATTCGTGATATTTTATTATAAATTTAATATTTTTATATTAATACAAATATATTTTTTTTTTCAGAATAGCATATATAATGATGAATTTTATGATATACACTATTATTGCCGTTACCAAATTTTGTCAAATTATTGCATATGAATGTGAAATGTCAGCAGAAACATGCGTCACATCATTGGATATTACTGCCCGCTTAACCATGATGCATCCATCAAAATTTGCTGTGTATCCAAAGGGAGGCAAACTGTACCGATATGATGTTACAAATGTCAGTTCCAGCAATCCAATTGATATAGGTAATATTATTACAGCTGATGGTTGGGAAACAACTAGACTGTTGTCTGTAGCAAATGACTCAATGCCGGGCCCTCCCATAATAGTTTACGAAGGTCAGCGTGTAATCATACGTGTTTCAAATAAACTTAAGTCAGAAGAGGTAACGATACATTGGCATGGATTGCCACAGGTGGGGACACCTTTTATGGATGGTGTTCCTTTTCTCACTCAATGCCCAATTCTAACAGGCCAAACTTTCGTCTATGATTTCAAAGCTAGTCACAAAGGTACATACTGGTACCACTCCCATATTGGAGCTCAGAGATCAAATGGACTATTCGGTGCATTCGTTATACGGGAACGAAAAACATTAGAAATGGAGGAACACATCATGACAATACAGGAATGGAATCATGACTGGGACGCCGACATGGAAGATGCAAAAATGAATTTAGGAGCCTACGAGGACCGGAAAAAATTTAAAAGCTCACAGTCTCTTGATGGGCAATTTTTCAGTAATGTCAAAGCCCAATCAGGTCTTATCAATGGTCTTGGGAGATTCTGGGAGGACAGCACACATAATGAAGCTCCTCTAGCAACTTTCAACGTGCAACAAGATCGTTACTATAGATTTCGTGTAATTGGAGCGGGAACTTTGTACCCATGGATTATTTCGGTTGACAATCATAACCTGACAATAATTGCTACTGATGGATTTGATACTGAACCACAAACAGCCAATTCGTTCATTATTAATGTAGGCGAAAGGTATGATTTTACCATCTTCACGGATCAACCGATTAGTAATTATTGGATTAGAGGTCAAACCCTCGAGTCCAACCGAAATACCACAGCTGAAGCCATACTTCATTACGATGGAGCGAATAATGAAGACCCAAATTCTATGCCTCGGAAATGTACAGAAGGTAACCGATGTTTGATTGTAAATTGTTTCTTTCCTTATTACCCAGAAAGCCTTTATACAGATTGTTTATCAGTTGATAGACTCAAACATAAATCAAACAGTGATCCAGCACCACCAGTAAGACCGGGAAAATTCAAGGAATATTTTTTGAATTTTGCTTTCCCTGGAATTACAGCATTTCCAAGTACAATAAACGGAAAACAATTTATTTTCCCAGCAGAAAACGCTCTCACGGATCCAGATGATATTGACTTTCCGTGTGAATTGCAAGACTGCGGGGAACAGAAGTTATGTTCATGTACCCATTCACTTGCAATTGATCACGACGACACCATACAAATGATTTTTCTTAATATGGGACAGGGCACGGGATGGGCGCATCCAATCCATATGCATGGACACACTTTTTATGTCCTAAAAATGGGATATGGATTGAATGATAATAAAACTGGACTAAGGACTGGTGGGAATCCAGACATTGATTGCAGAGGAGGCACTGACATGATGAACAGTTTCTGTAACAGTGCAACATGGAGTGATTCATCTTGGGCAAACGGGAATGTTCCTGGGCTAGAACTACAAAAACCTGTTCGTAAAGACACAATTATAGTACCAAGTGGAGGGTATGTCGTTACACGTATTATTGCAGACAATCCCGGTGTTTGGTTTCTACATTGTCACATTGAACTTCATGCAAATGATGGAATGGCTATGATATTAAATGAATCATTTCCTTATCATCCATCTCCACCGAAAGGTTTTCCCCACTGTCATAACTTTCCGGATAATGAGAGAATATTGGACTTGCCATCATCAACTGGGACAAAAACATCACCAGCATCAACAACTTTTGCGATGTCTAGCGAAGAGATTACAAGTGGTAAGTTGCATTTGCTATATATGTTTGCTTCCAAATAATTATTTGATAACAAGCAGAAAAATGAATTGACACTATATATAATTGAAGGCAATCTTTGTCAAACCAATAACAATATCATGTAGATTTGAATCCTCAATTTCATGTTATATATTTATATCCACTAAATATAATATAAAAATCCAACTTCTTTAGTTTGTTCCAGTTATATTAAATGTTAGAAAATATGTTGTTCAATGGTCACAAATGAACACAAAAAAACAAAAGCAAAAATTGTAAAAATGAAATAGGAAGATACATTAAACAAGTTAAAATACACGAAATGTACAGTTAAAGAAATAACTTAACCATTGAAAGGAAAGTGAAGATTTAGATCCTAACGTTAAGCCAGTATGGCCTTCTTCTTCGGACAATTGGGCAGAAAATCGAAAAAAAAAGATGTTATAGAAATTAAAGAAAGCTACCAGCTTTTAAACAGAAATAACCTGTAAAAAACTTGACCAATAATGAACGTTACTTTGGTATAATTTCCATTTTTTCTAAAAAAAAAAAAAACAACGGCAGTAGGATACCGAAGGAACAAAGCACAAGATTACACAAATCAAAGTCCATAGACAAGGCAAAAGCAAGAACACCAAAAGACGGAAGACCAAAGACACCACTGTATGTACTGCTAGCTCTACAGTAACGAATTAATTGTGAAATATATACTCCATATGCTGGGGATTCTAATTGTTTTGACGGTAAAAATTGAAATTTTGAAAGTTCGATAGTTGTCACAAAATATAAAAAATGCCAAACAATTTTGACAATATCACTACAAATTCTTGAACAAAAATTTACTAAAATGTGATAAGAGAGGTATCTTCTTTATTTTCATTGTCAAAGTAAAAGCAGTGTTCACACCGTTTGGGAGTTTTGATTGTAACCACTTGATCAAAAGTTAATGCCATTACATTTTTCAAGAGTTGATTTGTTAAATATTGAAGCAAAAATCCCACGTATATAGCAATACTCGTTCCAGAACTTAATAGAAAGTGTATAAATGTCATGTATTTCGTTTATATTGACAGTCGGTAAAACAAATTTGAACAAGGTTGTTTCAAAAGTGAAAACATAAAAAAAACACGGAACAAAATCAAACATGTAATGAGAATCGAAACAATGCTTTATATAAGAAAAAACGATGACAGTGTTCACCAAAACTTAATCTATTGCATATCTTTTATATTTTTATTTTCAGATTTCTATTCAGAGAAAAACTTCTGGATTATTGTTGGAGTTTTGATTGGTCTGATATTTATACAGTTTAGTATTATAGTATATCTGTGCAGAGTATCTGTGAAAGATAGCAACAAATCATATAACTTTAATGGCAAATCCAACCCAAACTTTTCGTATTGATCGTTATATGTATGAAAGTGATTTACAGGTTTGAACACTCAACAAACAATAACATGTTTTCTTTTATTTCTAACGAAATTTACCTAATGTAAATTCTATGTATCACTAACACAGATATCAATCTAGTATGTTAAGAATAACCATACCAAATCTTGTATATTCGAAACATTATTATAAATTAAGTATAATATAGGAATGTGATGGAGTAATTATTTTTTCAATATCACAAGCGTAATTTGTTCAGTTTGTTCAAACATAATCCGGTTTTAGGTTCTGTCACATAAATTAATATTTAAACTTTGCTTATATTAAATCTGTGTAAAATTCAGAAGATTTCCATTTCCCTTTACATTTTTTATTACTTGTACTTCAAAAATGATATTATCAACCTATTTATGTTCTTCCCTCAAGAGATAACTTTTTAATATTCTTACAAAAATTTACATTCATCCAAAATCCATTATTTTATTATCAAATTTAGGAAAGAACTGCTTGAAAAACAGTAATATGCAGAAAATTTTGATATGGAGTCAGCAAATAATAACAGTTCATTAGATAAATATTTACTCCAGCACAATCCGAGAAATTCTTTAATCGACATATGCTTTCATTTGTCGTGTTGCAATACGCAATACAAATACTGCAGCAAACAAGAATATTGCAGCAGAGCTGCAAGAGGGGTTAGTTTGAGACATGTGCGGCTTGAAGTTCTTCAATTAAAATATTAAGCAGAGGAAATATTTATATTTGAGCCCCAACTTCACAGTATAGGAACCTGTGCGCATGAAATATCTGTCTTACGGTTCTACCTGTAGGTTCGTGGATATCTACTACAACATAATATGCCAGATAAGTTTTTCGTGTTTTATTGTTGAAAAAGAAATTTTTCTTTTATCTAGTTGACTGTCAAGTTTGTCTATACCCGTAATTGTGAATAAGTTGTCCCGCGAGAGCTGATTTCTTGTAATTATTGCCACTACATCGCGTTACAAAATATGTTTTTCTCTGTTTTAAATGAAAAGCTTAACTTACATCGTGCACACTTCTTGAGGCAACTATAAAAGACAATTCGTACTTTCGTGCCAGATTTCAACAGCATTTGTAGCTGCATTGTCAAGAACATTGTTGTTTGAAAAAATGAATTATGTAGGCTGTTTAAAGAAATTTTTATCACATACTGTAAGTCTTTCTTACGGTTACTTTGTATGCTGTTTAACGAATATATAACTACACAGTATGTGAAAACACGATAAAAATTAATTTTAAGGAAATTTCAGCTATTTGCCGTAATCAATGAAGGGATATAAAGTAAATGCACATGATACGAAGTCTCTACAAATGCATGATAAAACAAGCAACGGAACAACGCTTTCATTGTTGTTCTTCATCTTGCGAGTCTGTTTCATTTCTCGGTGAGTATCTAATAATCTGTACATAATTGTGAAAGATACTACGCTTTTGTCTTCGCTTTATCGGACATGCTTTTTAAACAATACAACAATTTTGACCTTCCTCCTTTCCCTTTTACTTTTTGAAGGCATATTGAAATTGTCCTGAGACATATCGATCATGGCCTCTGAAACTACTGGAATAAACTGTAATAAGATGAAGTATACAAGGTCTTTCATATTTTACTGATTTCTTTCCAATATATTCACAAACCTGGCTGTCACTGCAGATTTTACCCTTTAAGATTGTCTTGAGCTTACCAAAACCCGCTGAAACAAAGTTGACAAATAGGTTGCATGGAAGGTACAATGTATGTAGTTTGCTTCCTCTCAAGCTACAAACTGGAAAGACCACCGGACGAAAAGAAATTACAGAAAGGGCAATCAAATTTTGATCACCTCCCTCTCAAACTACTTATTGATAAAATACTCAACCAATCTTCACAGCTGTAATTATGTATGGGAGACTCTTAAAAAGAGTGCTTGTTTCATTCTGAGCTAACAAAAACATGGCTGCCAGCACTGATTATATTTTGCTATCAGATCAGGGTGAAGCGTATTTTGACCATCCCTTCTTAAACTATGCAATATAATTTATTGGGTCAAACTTTTCTGATTAATTGAGGAACTCAAGGAACTCATGAACAGCAGAATTAATCAAGTCATCCCCACAGTAACAATTGCCCCAACCACTGGGCTTTGGTGGTATTGTGTTGCTTGCTTCTTTGCATACACATTTGGTGTACCTATGGCCCAAATATAAGAAAGTACTCGATGAATTTTAATATCATACAAAGGTGATCAGAAGGTGTGTAGGTACAGCTAAAATTACGAAAATATGACTTGTAACTTAATTTGTGGTACTTGTCAAGATCTCGGCGATATCTACTTTTTAACTAATTAAATGTGTAATGTGGACAAATGTTATCATCCTATTATGCCCTTTGTCAGGCAACGGATGACAGTGTTTGTAAGAGTACTTTTGCTCGATATGTTATGCTTGTTGACGACCCCGCATCCATGACAAAATGGATAGATGGATGCAGCGTTGTTCAACCTTTAGCAAATGAATTCCGCTCAAACCGGTGCTAGGGCCGTCTAGAATTTACTATAAGAAGGAGTTTAAGGCTAATGGTGACTTCAAGGTGAAGAACAATAATGAAAATGTTGTTTTATTTGTTTAATCTTACCATGTATTCATAGGGATTTTCATCCAGTTATTTATAATGAGTGAATTTTACTCTACATATTTGCAATGCTGTCGAAAGATAATGAAAATATGTAAATGTCGGATTTCTTCCAAGGGAGGTAATTTATAGCACAGATTCAGCAATTTTATTGGTCTTTACTCACTCTATTCTAAATTATGAAAAAATGAGACGGTAGAATTTTCTAAAATTTTGATATTTCTTAAATATACTACTTTTCTTGCTATTCTCAGTTTTTGGTGAATATTAAATGACAGAATGTTTTACAAGAAGTGTTTAATAGTGATCAAAATAAAGTAAAAATTTCAGCCTATATTATTAAGAAGACCCATGTATTTCAGTTCAAACTATTTAGATTTACTATCATTATTCATGCTTACTTTCACACATGTCTAACCTAAAGAATTTTGCATTTGAAATAATTTTAAATCAAATATAAATTTAATTAGAGCCAATTTTATACACCACAATCAAGTCCTTAACAAACCAAATAATATGAGGAAACAGGGTATCTTTGACGACCACTAGATATAAAACGGGACGGTTAAAATTGTTGAAAATCGCTGAAAGTCAACATGAACACGTGTAGTTTTAATGCTGAAACTATTAAGAAAATTAAACGAATGGAAAATTTTAGGCCTACCCAGGTCTACCCCCTTAAATAATAAAATATTATCCGAGATATCAATGACATATAATAAAAATATATTATATAGGAAAATATTTCATTGTTGAATCACGATCTTGTGTATCGCTATGGGATATCTGTTTCCCATATGACAACAGATCTTTCCCCCCCTGCAGCTAAAGTTTGTTTTTTCCTCTATCGGATTTTACTTTACTACCGGATTTGACATGTTCAACACGGCGGGTGTCTTATAAGAAGCAGGAGATGCTTACTCTACCGGTACACATGATCTCACCCATGGTTTTTATTGGGTCCGTGTTGTTCATTGGTATGTGCGTCTTCATTTTTCTCTTATGTCCCGTACTTAAGTGGTGTCCTTGTTTTTAGTGTGTCCGATGTTGCCATTGTTCTTGGATTGTTCGTTCTTTTGATTGACGGGTCGGTTCTCACTTACTTTATCAAATATTACCCAGGATAATATTTTATTATCTAATAATATCCAGGATGATATTCTATTATTAAACAATTTGCAACTATTTTGATTTTTTTTCTCAAAATAAACCAGTGTCAATTGTATTGTTTTTATATCATTCAAATATAAACAAATTTAGTAAATTCAGCAATTATCAAAATAAAAAGGTTGCATAATTTTCTGGTATTATCAATGTATTACGGTAAAGCAGTAATTAAAAAATATATATATATCATATCGTGAAATGCATGTATTTTACGTGCACCAAAAAATCATTCCTGAGTCACCAAAGTTCATGAATTATCATGATTTTAATGACTACATGAATACTACTCATCTTTCAACTTAAACCTGTATTTTTAAGACACTATCAAATGGGTATACAATTGTGTCCTGATTGATATTTGGAATGCCCCTACGTCTTTTATACGTGTATAGAATATTTATTAAAATCATACAGTGGAAAGTATTTCACAGGGTCGGAAACTATTTTACAATTAAATAGTCTCCCATAGAAAAATCCTCATAATAAATACTTTCCATCATATAAAATTTAACCCGGATAGTATTATGTCATACACATACAAGTCCAACTGTCCCTAGTTCAAATGGTTGTTTAAGATCGTCATTTGTCTTACTTGTGTTTTTCCTGTGTACTAATATTTCTCTTGCAGATTATAGCATGTAATAATAATTTTCAGCCATTGTAGATGTTTACTGTTGTCTCTTTTAATTCATTTAAATAGAGAGAAATTGCTATTTACAAGGACTGTTTACATGTCAAAAGACACACACGCGTGGCATTTATCAATTTTACTCATAGGAAGTTCAAGTACCAAAGACTACCTTACATGATTTTTTACAGCATTTGAGCATATTCTGTAAATTGCCCAAGCTATTAATAAAATTCACGGCTGAATGGTCCTACTTCTTCATTTTAAATGTAATCTAATACAGCCTATTAGCCCTAAGTTATAATTCAAAGTTATGTATTATGCAGCTATTTCTCCTTTTTTCTCAAATGTGAATTTGTCTGAGTTTGGATATTTCTTCCTTGTGTGCTTCTGTAATGTAGTGAAATATTTCTTCGAAACAGTAAAATTCCATTCACAAAGTAACTGCTGGCATGATACATTTTACCACTAAAGTAACATATAATTCTTCAAGTTGCAAAAACATAATAAATGTGCACGGAACAACTAAACACTGATCATTTCAATAAAAATAATACGTCAGTCAGCCTACAACTGTGCTCTTGATAAAACAGTAATCAGACCTACAGTACTACCGTAGACAGTATACAGTTTACAATTTTATTGAAATGATATTTTCGCCATCAAAAAGAAAAGAAAGTACATATGCTTATTTGGTTTTGTATAAGCAGTTAATAATACAATATACTAACTATATGAATATAAAGACAGGCACACACACATGAGCAAAGAAATATATCTATTTTTGTTTTATGACTGTTTATTTCACCTATGAATATATACTTTTCAATGTGAAACCAACAAGTTACTAGTAAATAACAGCATCCTGGGGTATAGCAATAATTCATACACAATGGGCGGACTTTACAAACTTAAAAAGTTTCCTAAGTCAAAGACAATATGTAAAAAAACTTACGGGACATGTATGCTGTTTCACATTTTTTCCTGTAAAAACGTTCTACAGCCTTTAGTTACAGATTGAATCGTTAGACGGATAATTCAGGCGCACAGGTTCCTATACTGTGAACTAGATTGAATTATGATCCCAGCTTTTATTTCACCACCGAATTTATGCTCTCTGAATGCACAGCAATCTCAACAGCACTTCTGTATTTGTTTGTCCTTTAAGTGTAGTTGTACACACTTCCGAGGTAGCAGACGATAAGTTGTTTTCATTTGACGATTGACAATTTTCACATTAGTTTGAGCATTATGATGTTTTAAAAGTAATGTCATTCGTTTTTGTCAAAAAAGTTTTCAGTGTTATATTCTCGCCATAGCTATCAAATAGCTAGGCCTAAGGCAAGGAAAAAATATCTAAAAGATCTATCGTCATATGAATACAAATTAGCTGCAATTGTCCTTGATATTGCCATTCACGGACTATTTAAACCTGTTAGCGCATCAGCTAATGCACAAGAATGTCGTTCATTCATAAAACTCAAATTTACAAATAAAGGCTATGATGCTATCAATCTTGGCATTATTCTTCATAATAAACACGTAACCGCATAGGTATCCCAATACTTTCAAGATCGAACACTTCCTCTTATATCTTATACATATACAAAACAAATTGCAACTAAAATCTTCAATCACAAACGGGTATTGCTCGATGTCCAAATTGATGAGATCAAATCAAAATATCCGAATTGTTCTTGTCTCTCTTCTACATTTATGTACTCTCCTGCTGGTCACGTTATAACAGGGGGATCTCAATATCGTAAACAATGAGAAACTATGTGATCTCTTTACAAACGGTCCAAAATATCGTGAACCCCAACCCATCAATTGGAAACATAACTTTAAGATATTAATTGACGCAGTTGCGGAACATGCCAAACAATGGACTAAGAAAGAGAAGGAAAAGGTTGAAACATCAGGTCCATAAAGTAATTAATTGCAGCTCGAATGAGGCGCCTTAATACAACTATGATCCCTAATTCAAAATGCATATTCGATGATCCCGAAGTAGAAAAAAACATTTTCCTTCCTCTATGACAAGTATGTCATTGGACCAGCTGACAAGGCCTAAAACAACATCACATTGATCTGCAAAAGACACTACATGTACTGCTTAATGAAGGAGAAAGACATTGACCATTCATTTGAAATTGAGTTTGTGAATTCGCCACCATACCAAGGGAGGACATTCTAAACAATCACAATACACAATACAAGACAATACAGTATTGTCTTCCTTTGGCATTTATTTGAGTGAGGAAAACAACAACCTGCCATGTATCTACTTGGTACCTAAATTACATATAAATGCCCTTACAAACAGAGATACATTGCTGGGTCTGCCAAATGCACAACAAAACCCATTTCTAAGCTCTTAACTCCATTAATTACTGCAGTCAACGATGGACTTTAGATATGTAAAGCTAAAGTATACTCAACCAGTGGAGTGAATCAGATGTGGATTCTCAAAAACTAAAAAGAATATCTATCTTCAACCGAACTCAACCACTGCTACTGTTATAAAACATTTGATTTTTCTACTCTCTATACTACTCGTCCAAACGATAAGCTAAAAGCAATACTCTGGGATTTAATACATCAGTCTTTCTGTACTAAAAAGGGTGAAAGATTATATTCATAATTAGTTATAGGTAAAGATAGGGACTATTTGCATAATTACCACGCTGATTCACACAAAAAGAAAACAGAGGAGGATGTCATCGCAATGCTTGAATTCTTGATTGATAACATGTTTGTAGAATTTGGAGTAAGTGAGAACCAAACCGTCAATCTAAAACGAATAATGGCAACATCAGAATCAACAAAGAAACAGAGACACAACATGAGCAAGGCACAGAAAAGAAAAATGAAGACACACACACACAAAGATACACAACAAAGACCAAATAAAAAAACACAGACGAGATCAGGTGCATCGGTAGAGTAACCATCCACATTGTACTGCTTCTTTTAAGACACCCGCCATGTTGAACATGTCAAATCCGGTAGTAAAGTCAAATCCGGTAGAGGAAAAACAATTCAGCTTTTAAGGGAAAGATATGTTGTCCTCTGGGAAACAGATATCCCATAGCGGTCCACAAGATGGTGATGTCGGCCGTAAAACTTCTGGAGGGACGACTTTAAGTTTTTGATAACATACCCTTGCTTAAGTATCCTATTTGGAACCTTACAACATCTAAATTTTTGTAAATTTTGTTTAAAACTAAGGAGTATCTCCCTTACGCAAAGCTCTGTCCTTAGCTGATTTTTGCTTTACATTTAGATCATATTGGTTATTTGTTCTCTATCAGTTTTTAAACATCTTCGGGTTTATGGTCTTCCACACGTTTAGATTTTATCTGCACTGAAGAGACATATGTTTCGAAATGCGCATATGCAGATTTTAAATTCACAGTAACTTCGGAATTAAGTTATTTGTTAGCTACCGGGCGCTATCAAGGAAGTCACTGTATCGAACACACGCTCTTGAATAGCGAATGAGCTGGGAGATGTAAGCTCCTTATGCCGGAGCTGTTGGAATGTTGCTACAAAGAAAAGGGAATTTGACTTTCGGAAAAGTAAAGTCATCGCGTTTGTAGTTCAATTAGTTTGAAGTCTACCTCTGTTGTCAATTTCAAGATGAAGGTCAAGGCGATGAGGCCGCTGTGGAAGTGTCTGTAGTATCCTTAGTTGCGAGCTCTTTTGGTTAGATCAGATAATAAATCACCAAAGCGAGGGTTGTTTAGTGACAAAATATTATCTATATAACGGAGGCCAGAATTGTAGGACTGGGCCAGTTTTTTATCTTTATTTTGAAGAAGTTTCTCGAAGGCCTCATAGTGACTTCAAGATGAAGAGCAACAATCAAAGCGTTGTTCCATTTGCTTAATCTTACCACGTATTTATAGGGATTTTGTCCCATGTACATTTACTCCATATACCTTCATTTGTTCATAAGAGTACAGAAACAGATAGGCTAGGATAGGTGCACAGTTTGTACCCATACTAATTCCGATATTCTGTTGAAAAACAAGTCCTCCAAACTGGACAAATATATTGTCGACCACAAACTCTAACATTTAAATAACTTCTTCTATTTTTGTGTTTTTTTTTCTCAGATTCTGAGTCATTTTTCACAAAGTAGGCTCGTTCTCTTCCTACAACAATTATTTTTCTATATCTTCGTTCACCGTTCTTACCTGGGAAAAATCTTTGAATTAAACCTTCCAGACGAGATTTAAGTTGTTTATGAGGAATGGTAGTGTAAAGTGTAGAAAAGTGTTTTTCCCACATCTCCGGCATATGGCGTATACATTTCACAACTCATTCGGTATTTGCGTGCCTGTAGTTTGGACAGCGATTTTGTCAACAGAGCGAAATAACTTTGTCAAAAATTTATACATTATGGGTATGTTCAGTCACTGTTGTACCTGTCACTACAGAAGTTTTACGGTCGTTACCAAGATTTGACAAACCATTACAATGTTTCTGTTTCACAAATGAGAATATATATCTTTGGGTAGATCCAGAGTTAAGTTTGTTGCCGGACCGACTGACATCGACTGTAGCAAAACTGAAATTTTCACACTGGCAGTGTAATGGATGCCACGCGTGGAGTAGATCATGCTTACCCTTCCGGATCAACGGATGATACTTTCGGTTTTCAGTTGGATTGCACACTTTCAGTTGCTTTAGCTTTTTGTGTTGTCTTGTATAGCACATTTGTCTCCTTTTAGTTTTGTCTTCGTTGCTATGTTTGTAATACCCATTTGTCCTTGTTATTGTCCGACCACTTAAAACACTCACATAAGCTTTTCAAACTTTTACCTTGGTACTGTTTTAAGGTTGAAGAAGTATGAAAAAGAAAGGAAATGGGGTAAATGTCAAGGAGACAACATCCCATATCCAGGTTAAAACGACCAAAAACAAAACATCTAGGGGTCACCATATGGTCTTCTACACAGTGAGGAACCTCACACCATATAGTAAGCCCTAAATGGCCCCGAAAAGGTAAAAAAAATGAATAAATTAATGGAAACAAACCACATCCAATAACCCAAATATCAAGAAACTTAAATTTTATAAGAAGACAAGGACAAGCCAATGACCAACATATTCCTGACTTGGGACAGGCGCAAAAATTGCGGTGGGGTTAAACTCGTTTTCTTGGATCCAAACCCTCAAAGAAGTAGCACTTTCCATGGTTTTAATTGGTTTTGACTAAGGGTTAGAAAATGACAATTAACAAACAGTCATCAAACAGATCTTTCAATACTATTTTCTAGCTTGCTGTGTGACGGGTGCTACAAATGGAGCAGATCATGCTTACCCTTCCGGAGCGCCTGATGATACCTCAGTTTTTCTAGGGGTTCACACTGTTACAGTCCTTGTATCAGTAGCCCTTACTTATTGACGGATTGTTGACTGATTGATGGCGGATTTTTGACTGATTGATGACTGATTATTTACTGATCGATGACGGATCCATGAATAACGGATGTGTACGTATTTTACGGATGTAAACGTATTTTACGGATGTAAACGGATGTAGTTCTTTAGTTACAAATGTATGTGGCGTTCTTGTCTTTTTTTTCTTGTCTGGTTATACATCTTTGAATTTACGGTCTATCTATCCAAACGTTTTATCCGCACTGAAATTGTCGAAATGCGAATATACAAATAACAGATTCACGGTAACTTCGGTATGTGATTTTTTGTGTTGGATATGAATTGCCGTGATTTTTTATTTTTTATTTTAGAATTCCCAATTTCCTCATTCTTGTTTCGGTAATCGTTTGACGATGTATTCAAGATGAGACATATAATAATTCATAGCAATTTCACCATCGGTGAGTTCACTGTCGTTGTTACATGAGAATATTTTTGATAAATGATACATGAACATTTCCTAAACAATATTTGGCTAACAACTCGTCGCCATCTTTATTTATGTTGTCATGACATCCGCGTCTATAGTTTTTATAGCAGATGTTTTGTTGATTTTATTGGTTCAGTCGCATTATATGTTGATCGGGTCCCAGTTGTCATGGGGATCAATGTTTATTGGTTTACCGTTATTTATTTATGATGGTAGTGGCAATGTCTTAGGCACAAGAATTTTATCAGTTTGTTTATATAATTCATGCCCTCGGCACGGCATTTACTTCCATATACATTTATTTGTAAAAACGAAACTGCTTGCCTCATGTTCGAAAATACAGGTCAGTTTTCTGTTTGGTCATAGGGGAGATCGCGACACGAAATATAACTTTCATGATTGAACACTAAGGTACCTGCTTCATGTTCGAAAAAACAGACCAGTTTTGTGTTTTGTGTCTCCAGCACGAAACATTATGTTAAATCTTTAATACAATTTATTTCATCAGTCGCTATTCGTTTTGGTGTGTTCGCGCCGAAGGCGCGATATACAATTTGATTCTGAAACGTGTACAGTTTTACTCCTCCCACTTCCGCTTCAAGACGAACAGCGTTAAGAAGTACAAACCACATGCGCTTCGCTCACCTCGTGCCGGCGGTTGGTAAAAAATAATACCCAATAAAACAATGGGTGAGATCAATTGCCCCAAAAGAGTAGAAATTTCCTGCTTCTTATAAGTAAGACATCCGCCGTGTTGAACATGTGAACTTTGGTAGTAAATTCAAATCCGGTAGAGGCCAAACAAACTTTAACTGTAAAGAGAAAGATCTGTTGACATCTGGGAAACAGATATCCTATAGCGTTCCACAAGATGGTAATGTCGACCGAAAAACCTCTGTAGTGATAACTTCCAATTATGTGTAACATACCCTTGCTTACGTAGCATATTTGTAAGCACATAACTCTATTATAGTAGTCGTTGTATCGACCACAAGACTTGAGTAGCAGTATGAATTTGATAGGTAAATTGCATATGATTGCGCAATTAGAGTAATGTAAGTTGGCTATTGGAAAAGTGAAGTCTTTGCGTTTTTAATACAACCCAGTTTGTAGTGTACCTCTGTTGTCAATTTCAATATGAAGGTAAAAGAGTGTAACCGATGTAGAAGTACCTGTGGTAATTGAGTTGTTTTAATAGATAAGATGGAGAAACTCACCAAAGCGAGGGTTGTTAAGTGATTAAAAATCGTCTATATAACAGAAGCTGAAATCAAATGACTTTGTTAGTTTTTTATCTTCATTTTGAAGAAGCCCTTCGATGAATTCAGCCTTATAAAAGTGGAAAAAAGATCGGCTAAAGAATTGCACAGTTTTTTGCATATTTGAATTCCAGAAATCTGTCCAGAAATAAGTCCTGCAAACTGAACATATTGTCCGTCAGGAACTCGAACATTTTAATCATTTCTTTCTTTGTATATTTTTTTCAGTAATTCTGAGTCGCATTTCACAAAGCATGTTTGTTTTCTATGTATAGCAGTGTACTTATATCTTCTTTCACGATCTTACGGCAGAAACATCTATAAATTAAATTTTTAAGCCGAAATATCAGTTACTCATGAGGAAAGGAAGTATAAAATGTTGAGAAGTCAAAAGTTTTAATGCAGTTACAGTGTGATCATGATCACGATTTTTTAAAATTCAGGTTGGCTCATTGCTGTCATGAAGACAGCCTTTGTGAGCAATTCGTACAGGAATGGTATTCATAGGTTCAAAATTCTCCGAAGACTATTAACTATAGATTTATTAAGACTAACTTTGAATTTGAAAAGTATCTGAATATTTCTGGAGATACAAATATTTTACTCTATGTAAATTCCGAACTTCAAATCATAAACTTCCGATAGAAATCGGGCGTTAGAACAATATTGACAGGGAAAATAGTGTTTGTTCAAAATGCAACAAATCGATGTATGAAGATAAATTTCTCTATATTATGGGATGCCAATATTTTTTGAAAGCAGAAAATGACTTTTCAGTAAAAACTTAACAAGTGAACCAAGCATGTTAATTTTCAGTATGGTTATGTGGACAACAAATTAAAAAAGTAAGAAAAACTTTAGATTTATTAGGATTTTTAACACTGTAACAGTTGCTCTCTAGGCTTTTATGTTGTATTCCTTGGATTCATGTGTATAAAGTGTATAAAAATGCAAATGCATTTCTTTTGCCCCTGCACGCATGAGTACTGTGTATTTCTCTATACCACTGTATAATTTGGCTTGTTATAGTTAAAGCATGTTTCAGAATAATGATTGAATGAAAGTGCTGCGTAAGAAAAGGGTTGGTCTGCGCATTTAACCGCCCCTTTTCTTACGGAGAACTTCAATTCAATACGCTACTTAATCTAACTTAAAGACCCGTCGAAAGAATAAAATACAAATTTGTATGCATGGTGAAAATAAATACTGATAACCCGCCTATAAACTAGAATCTACTACTCAAGTTTATTCATCAATTTATTAAGGCTACATATATCAATTAGTTAATAAATGTATTGGTTGCTCTACGTACAAAAAAGTTTTCTTTCATAATGATTTTGTGTCAGATGTTTACTTTTAATATATAAATACCGACTAGATTGTACTTTAAATTTACCTGAATTATTTATCTGTTGTCACTTTAAATATATTTTATTACACCTATTCGTCACGTACTACTGGTGGCCACGATGTTTTATGTATGTCGTTTGATCACCTTGATATTACAGAAAGGTAGCGTTAGTTTGATCCTTGATACGGGATATTTTTTGCTACATATACCTTGTCTAAAACTTCATCTAGTATTTAGGTGAAACATAACAGAAGGTCAAAGTTTAGTATAGGAAAAATACATCGGCAAACGAATACCGAGGCAAAGACGAGGAAAAGGAGAATTCTAAAATCATAAATTAAAAATTACGGCGATTCACATCCAACACGAATTGAGACAGTATGACAAAGACAAAACAATATACAAAAAATGAACAAGAACGCCACACAACTAAGCACTAGCAGTGTGAACCCCTATAAAACTGAGGTATCATCAAGTGCTCCGGAAGGGTAAGCATGATCTGCTTCACGCATGGCACCCGTCACTGCCAATAAATTATGATATTGAAAAATCTGTTTGGTGGCTAGCTGACTATTGTTATTTTCTAACCCGTACACAAAACCAATTAAAACAATGTTGCATGTTACTTCTTTAACCCTCAAACAGCATCAAGGTGAAAGTTTGAAAAGAATTTGTGTATCTCTCAAGTATGCAGACATATAGAAGGACAAATCTGTTCCACAAACATCATCGACGATGACAAAACTAAAATATAACAATATTATATAAAAGACAACACAGAAAACAAAAGCACTGACAGTGTGAACCCCAACCGAAAACCGTGAGTATCATCAGGTTCTCCGGAAGGGTAAATCTGATCTGCTCCACGCGTGGCACCCGTTACACTACCAGTGAAAAGTCCGGCTTTGTCACAGTCGGTGTTAGTTAGTCTCGTAACAAACTCTAGATCTACCCAAAGATATCTGTTCTCATATATGAAACAGAAACATTGTAATGGTCTGTCAAATCGTGGTGACGACCGTAAAACTTCTGTAATGACAATTGCAACAGTGACTGAACATACCCTTGATGTATAAGTTTTAGAGACAGTAATTTCGCTCTGTTGACAAAGTCGCTATACAAACTACAAGCACGGCAATAGCGATTGAGTTTTGAAATGTACACGCCAGATGCCGGAGATGTGGGCATATTACTGCTCAAAAACGGGAAGTTCACTATTGGAAAGTCGAAATCATGCTTGTCTTTAAATTTTGTTTTCAGACATCCAGAGTTGTTAATGTAGAGGTATAGGTCAAGGCTGGGAATAATATAACAGGGATTTGAAACATTCACATTTCCTACAATTTCGGAGTCTCGTCGTATTTTTTAGCATTTCTCTGCTGAAACATAGGAAAGTTTTAGTACACTTTACAGCTACATTTTTCCACCAATTCTAATACAAAGAACATCATTTTATAGAAAAAAGATTGCTGAAAATCATAATATATCTTTTGTAAAACAAATTTATTCCAATGTACACAAACTTTGCTCTTAAACTTGGATAATTTTGAATTTTTTAGAAATATACCGCGCAATTTTACACTTCATGATATTTTTTTAGTACACTTTCTATTTTCCCCAAAATATTTAATGCTACAAAATTGATATGATTGAAAAGATGAAACTTCGATGCGAATCATGGTATATTTTTCTTTAAATTTAGTTGAAAATTTAGTTGTAAAATACACAGGGAAAAGTTTAGTGTTTGAACTCAAAAATTTATTTCTAAAAAATTTATCAGCACTGTTAAAAATCTTTCCTGCATAAATTTTATATGACTATAAAAATAATGCAAAGAGCTTTATACTGATAAAATTTCGTAATGGTAGGATGGAATATGAAGGAAAACTAACGACTTAAAGTTAGCCAATTTTTTTGATTTTCATTGTTCTGACGCTCATTATTCATCGATAACTGTCATTTGTTTATTGGACGGTTTCTCGATAATTTTACGACCTCTATACACAAGAAAACAACCCCTGGTGCATTTATTACCCATTTTTAATTAGGATTTCATTGTTGTGTGAATGATTTAAATTTAATGTTGTAAATATACGATAAATCAGCTTTTCGGCAATTTTTTTAGAATAATTTTATGTTGAGTAAATCAAAAGTTACAGCCGAAACTCGTAGCCTGGACACCGCTTTTTATTCGATCAAACTGGTTTGTTAAATACTTTCATATCCCTGTTATATTAGTCCCAGGTCCAGGTATGATGCTGATGATTGTGTAGCGTTGGTCTATTTTATTTCGTGTTCATTTGGGTATATAAGATGAAGGTTATCCTTAAATTGAGGATTTTTCGATAAAAAAAAACATCATCTATATAACGGAAACTGAAATTAAAGGATTTTGCTGGTTTATTGTCTTCTTTTCTGAACTAGCCCTTGTATTAACCTTGCTTCATACGAATAAAGAAACAAATCTGCTTAAAGCTACGCACAAATAGTCCCCATCGGTATCGCTATTGTCTGCTGGAATACTTGTCCTCCGAATTCTACAAATATGTTATCAATCAAGAATTCAAGCGTTGCGATGACATCCTCCTCTATATACTTTTTGTGTGAATCAGTGTGATGTTCAACAAAATAGGCCTCATCTTTACCTATCACTAAATATGAATATCTTCTTTCATCCTTTCTAGTACAGAAAGACTGATGTATTAAATCCCGGAGTACTGACTTTATTTTATCGTGTGAAAGAGTAGTATAGACAGTGGAAAAATCAAATGTTTTGACACTGTTGCAGTGGTTGAGTTCAGTTGAAGATAGATATTCTAAAAAGTCATCTGCGTTTTTGAGAATCCACATCTGATTCACTTCACTTGTTGAGTATCCTTTATCATTATATATCTTGAGGCCATCTTTGACTGCAGTAAGTAATGAAATGAGGAGCTTAGAAAGAGGTTTTGTTGTGCATTTGACAGACCCAGCAATGTTTGTAAGGACATTTATGTAATTTAGGTACACAGTAGATACAAGGCAGGTAGTTGTTCTTTTCACTCAAACTGATACTAAAGGAAGACAATGCTGATTTGTGATTGTTAATTATGCCCCCCCCCCTTTGGTTTGATGGAGGGTTTGTATGTGGGTTTGCCAAAATGAATTGTCAATGTCCATCTCCTTCATTAAACAGTCAATGTAGTGTCTTTTACATATAAATGTTATGTTGTTTTGGGCCTTGTCAGCTGTTGCAATGACATAAATGTCATGGAAGTAGGACAATGTTTTTTCTACCTCGGGATTATCGTATATGCTTTTTGAATTGGGGCTCATGCTTGTCTTAAGGCGCCCCATTTGAGCTACAAGCAATGACTTTATGGACCTGATTAGTCGGATAGTGTTTCAACCTTTTGTATTTCTCTCTTAGCTCATTATTTGGCATATTCCTCAATTGCGTCCATCAATATTTTAAAGTTATGTTTCCGATTGATGGGTTGTGGTTTCCGATATTTTGGACCTTTTGTGAAATTATCATATAGTTTCTCATTGTTTACAATGTTGAGGTCAACTGTAATAACGTGACAAATAACAAAATACCGAAGTTACTCTTAATTTATTTTCTGCATATGCGCAAAAATCGTGTAAACGCTGATAGAGAACAAATAACCAAAAGGGTCTAAATATAAAAGAAAAATTCAGCTAAGGACAGAGCTATGCATGAGGGAGATACTCCTTAGTTTTAAATAAAATTTTGTAAAATTTAGATATTGCAGGTTTCAATTAAGTCGGTTTTCGGGTCAGCAGGAAGTACTGACTACTGGGTTGGCGAATACCTTCGAGGACTAGAAGTCCACCAGCAGAGGCATCGGTGCAGTGGTAATAAATAACAGAATACCAAAGTTACTGAATTGTGAATGAATATGCATAAAATTAATGAGGTAGAAGTAATTAATTCGAGGTAAATAATGCGGGGAAAGTAAATAATTTGAGGTAAATTATCAGTTGAAGTACTTCAAAATCGAGAGAATTAAAGGGAAGATAAAAGAAAGATTGGATAGTCCAAGGCATTTACAAGAATTAAAGGACACCTGACATCAAAATTAAAGTTTTCATTTTTCATTATATAAAGTTAGACTAAAACAAAATAGAACGGTGACAGCGTTTATTTCCCTTCCACAAGAGTGTATGGACATGTGTATTGCTACATATTTGTGTAATTTCCGACGATTACCGGAAACATCCGACAATTAATTAGATAAGGCTTGTGACGTCACATGTGAGGATTATCCACACAACCACTAACATTCTATTTGTAAACAAAACGACTTTAAAGTACTACCCAAGATGATTAAAGCATACCTTCTCACTACACCAGTTGAGATAAGGACAGAAACATTTTAAATATTATTTATTTATTAAATCCCATGAAAATTATGCCAATTCCAAAACATTATATTTCTAGCGAAAGGGGGGGGGGGG
>MJUU01035758.1:0-15226 GCA_002080025.1 Modiolus philippinarum | reverse complement strand
GGGGGGGGTTGAGGTCTCATGCAGATTTTCCGGTGGTAAAATTATCAAATCCCGAAATCCTGCACATATGTTATTAAACATGCAAATCCCAGAAAACTTTTTTATTTTTTTTTTTATAATTTTCAACTTCAAAGTGTATAATCTAAAGATATACTGTATGTAAACAAGGACGTATCTAAATATACGTCCTTGATGTAAATTAATACATCAAATTTGTCATTTGTTTGTTCAAATTTTATCCACATATATATATGATCAAGTATTTTATAAAGTTTGTTTTTGTCCATCCATAAAAAAAAAATTCTCACAATCCTGTTAAATTTCTTTGTCAAAATTCCGATTTCACGTGCATATTGAATAACAAAAGAAAAGTTCATGAAAGGTCTTGAATTATGATAAAAAGATTCTTATCTTGTCTTTCAATATCTCCTTTTAGACAGAGTAGTAGCTGTGTAGGTTAGATTGTGTGGGTTATTATAGGTTATCATGAATTGAACCAACTAATATGATTTAAAAATATTTAGAAAGTGTCGAAAATCGATGAAGGGCAAGCGGCCGTCAGACCGCGCCTTTCAACCATTTTCGACACTATCTACATAACCATGTTAGTTGGTTCAATGCATGATAACATTTTTGTGCGGTTATGCAAACCTTAGTTTGTGTTTAACTAAGAAAACGATAATTACAAAATGACCTACATTTAACTCACGATTTTACTCATAAACGCTATGTCGACTGACCGCGTAACCTGGACAGCCGAATATTGTATTGATTTTTCATGTTGTATTAAGATTAAATTGCGTTTTCGTAATACGTGGAGCGAAAACCTTTGAAAATGAATGCAAATAAAATATTCCATATAATTTACATCTTAATTCGAAGTATAGATGTATTTCACATTTTAATTTTTTAATGTAAATATCAGGCAGAAATTAGTTTTACGTTACGTGGAAGTAAACTATGTTTAATTTCGATATTTTAATTTATCCATGCTTACTGCATGTTTGTGAATTTTGTCCTTATGTACAATTCTTATATGCATGCTTTTGAGTGACTTTGGTCTAGGTGAAACACTACATTATCATGATTATTGATTGTGTTGTTGTATAGGGCGGACATGGTTATTTAGCAGGTGGTTTATCAGCCAATAGAATCCAAGTTTAGATCCGCATAACCTCACAAAATGAATTGCTTGTACTTTTTTAGCAATCGATTTAATTACTTTTGCAAATGAAATTGATGTTATTTTGTCACCCAAGACATAGTCGGGTAGACATGTTGTTATTCTACGTTCTTCTGATTATCATTATCTTTTTAATGTCACACCAGACGAAGTCAGGCCGACATATTGTTTTTCCTCCGTTTCTTAATATTTTTCTTTCTTTTTTTATTATTCCAGCCAAAACTTTGTCCGATTAATTACTTAGCGATGCATAATCAGAAATTAATGAAACTTGACACAAAGTTGGATCACCACATGAAGATGTGCGTTTTAATATTTTTATTTTCAAAATGGCCGCCATTTCCAAGATGGCTGCCAAAATACATCAAAATTTCAACTTTGTCGGATTTCAACGAATTTTTATTCCTAGGTAGATTTTGACGCTGCAGACAGGGTGGAATCATCAAATTGGCTGCCATGGGCGACATCAGCTATTGCTCGAAATTGCAAATCTAGTTTCTTCTTCTTTTTCTTCTAATAATTCTTGCCCGAGCGATTATTTTGAAATGGCTGGATAAAATGATTTCAAACTTTCTCAAAGTTGGGGTACCGCATGAAATTGAACGATGTGGTTTCTCAAAATGACTGCCATTTCCAAGATGGCAGCCAAAATACATCAAAATGTAAACGATGTCCGATTTCAACAACAATTTATATCTAGGTAGATTTTGAGGCTACGACGAAGATGGTATCATCGAGTGACATTGGCTATTGCTTGCAATTGCAAATCTAGTTATAGTTCTAATCTGCCAGAACAACGATATATTTGTCTTGAATGGAGGAGAAGTATCTGTTAACATCGGCATTTTTTAAAATGGATGATGTTTTAGTTCTCATTGACCCAGATAGCTGACTAATTCGTTTAAGAATCATGGACATCACAGTCTAAAATTCTTGATGTTATCAGTAAAGTATACGTATATGAAATGTTTGGAATCGGTGTGTCCTTAAAATGTGGAAGGAATTATTTTTACATTTTTGTAATATAATATATTAGCAAGTTTAATGGCATCCAAACCCTTATTTACACTCTTTTGGAAATAAATCAGAAAAGAGAAAATTCATGAAATTACTAAAGATCCATTTTAATGCACAGTTCACACACCTGCTTATTTTACATAGATATGCAAAATTTTCATAAGAGGCAAATACTATAGGTTAAAGCAACTACATACATGTGTAAACTTAGCAAACACTGGAAATTTGCACATGTGAAATATTCGGTATATATTTTTAGCATGTAAATGCAGACGTTTCTGTCTCCGAAACAGATGAAAGTAGTTTTGCATTTCATCTGAAACAATTAATATTATTAAAATACAATGAACTATTTTCTCTAAAAAATTCAAACTTTTCCCAATAGTTTTTCTCTGATAATTCATTTTTAGTCTGATATTGGTGGAATTGCATTCTGATTGCTAAATATGATACGATGCAGCATTATTTCAAAGATCAAATGAATACATTTATTTTTTTTTACATTTGTTTGGGTCTTTTGAGATCTTTTTGTTATAAGCATTTCAGATTAAAATATACACCGCAGATTAAATGCAAGTAAATGCCGAAAAAAATACTTAAACAAACTGGTGTAAATTTTGTGCAAGTAAGGTTTAAGTGTCGTTTCAACAAATGATAACTCAAAGATAAAATTTGTACATGTATGAATGACAACTCGTGTAAAATTTGATATTTCCTGACGTCACATATGTGCGTCATAAGATTAAAAGTAAGTTTTTCCTAGGAATAACAAGTCATAGCTGGATAAAATCAGTTTTCGGGCGACATTTATTGTCTCTTCGAAAATTCCGCCATATGTGTGACTAGAACTCGCAACCGTTCGTTTTGCTACTCTATAGATGGTTTGCCAAACCATTTAACAAATCTTTATTTCATAAAACATAGTTTACCAACCACCTTAATAACTATACCACGTCCGCCGTGTATAATTTTAGAATAATAAACATATTTAACTTTACAACTCGCAGTTTTGAGGAAAAATATCAAAACTTGTGTACCTCAATAGAAGTTACCTATCATGTCATTTAACCATACGTATTTTTTTCTCTTTTTTTTTCTCTCTCTAACCAAATAGTCATACCGAATGCGCTATAGAGATAACACAAAAATCTTTAAAATATGAGCTGCATTTCTTCTATTTTTGGAAGTTTTGAAAACGCATTGTGTCGTATCCATTTATCTAGAAACAACGGCAGTAGAATATTGAAGGAACAAAGGAGTGGAATTTACAAAATCGAAGTCCAAAGACATGGCCAAAACGAGGACACAGAAAACAATCACGTTAGACATATACAAAGCACAGATATAGAAAACACAACACTCAAAAACAAGGAACTCACAGTGGGAAGTCCAGTAAAACTAAGAGTGACATTAAGCACATATATAGAAAACACAACACTCAAAAACAAGACACTAACAGTATGAACTCCAGTGAAACTAAGAGTGACTTTAGGTGTTCCGGAAGGGTAAGCATGTCCTGCTCTGTTAACAGCACCCGTAACACTGTAAGTGAGTCAATCTAGGAAAATGTCAAAAATATATAGTCAAATTCGGGAAGACGTGAATCTAGCTGAAAATGTCCGCTTTTATTTGAGATACTGAAACGTCATATTTTTCAATGATGTTATTGCGACGGCCATAGAATTTCTTGAGGGATGAAATTAACAATGGTTAAACAAATTCCTGACTAAGCAGCTTTTGGGACAAACTATATGCTCGACAGTAACGAATCAACTGTGCAATGTAAACTCCATAGGCTGGAGAGGTAGGTACATGTATATTGCTGCTAACAAAGGGAAATTTCACAATGGGGAAATTAAAACCATCACGCTTGTCGTATAGCTTAGATTTCAAACGTCCATCTTCGTCAATATACAACAAAAGATCCAGGTACGAAGCTGAAATGGGTGTATCAGTTGTTCCTTTTATTTAAAGCTCATTGGGAAAGATCTGATGTAAATATTCCTTAAATTTAGGATTATTAAGAGAAAGTACATTGTCTATGAAGCGGAAACTGAAATTAGAGGACTGGGCTAAATGTTTTTGTCTTCATTATGTAAGCCCTTGTAAAAACTTGGCCTCGTACGAGTAAAGGAAAAGGTCAGCTAAAATTGGCGCAATATAAGTTCCCATAGAAATCCCTATTGTCTGTTGGAAAAAGTCGACAAAAAAATTGTCGATTAAAAATTCTAATATTTTGATTACGTCAGTCTCAGTGTACAATGTACTTATTTTAATCAGCGTGCTTCTTAACAAAATATATTTTGTCCAGAAAATGATATCAAATAACACTTTATGCATAAAATGCCAAGAATACTTCGTAATTTCGATTTTCAAACTAATTTCGAATACCATTTTGAACAATCAAGGCGGGTGATGGTCAACACTGACCGAGATACTATATTAATCAACATAAACAAACGTACCACAAATCGGTAAACTTCGACTGGGCGATATGCATCTACACTTGATATTTGTGATGCGATTACCGGTTTACACACAACTTTTCGTACTATTTTGCCCCAAGGTATGTAGTTTAAAAATCAAATCCGGGTAAAATGCGAAAAAAATTTACTCCGGATTACAATTTTTATCATGTTCCATCTCCGGCATTGGTTAACAGTTTACCATATGCCCGACTGAGTTTTGATTTCAAAAGAGCCAGTCTATAATGAATGCTTACTTAATACAGACGAGGTCAAATCGGTCGAATTCGTGACAAGCGCAACATACACGCTGAGTTGTTTTAAAATCGATCATTTAGATTTCAAGGAACTTAAGCCATCCCGTGTTTTAAAATAATTAGGACATCCTTGAAAGAATCATATTTGATGCATTTTATAATTTTGCAAATGTAAATAATAATTTATACACTTATCTTTCAACTTTCTATTTGTTCATTGTACGTGATTTTATCAGTCCATAACATGTTGTCAGTATAAACGTATAAAAAATGCCGTTACGAATGTATCGGGAACAAGTCGCATGCATACGCATCATCCCGAGAATACATTCCTTGCTAGCAGCAATGAATTAATTCATATTGCATTTCACTTACTTTCGAAGCTTTTCATATGTTTCCACGAGGTATTGAATTTAAAACTGCTCAATTTCTACATACTTTAACTTGAAATAATGAATTTTTCTGGAACCAAAAATTAAAAAATACAGCTCATATTGCTTTAAAATAGCTACTATTTATCTTACCAATCATTTGCTGATATAAGTGTCAATAGATTTTTTTTATTTTCTCAGTAAAAAAAATCTCACAAAAACAAAATTATCTCGTTATTTTGAATTAGAAATATTTTTCTCAGAAAAACAAAACTTATTGTGTTATAACGCGATAATTATCTCATTATTTCAAATTAAAAATATTTTTCTCGGAAAAACAAAACTAACTGCGTTATAACGCGATAATTATCTCGTTATTATGCAATAATTATCTCGTTATTTCGAATTAAAAATATTTTTCTCGGAAAAACAATACTTATTGCGTTATAACGCAATAATTATCTCGTTTGAACGCAATAGTTATCTCGTTATTACGCAATAATTATCTCGTCATTTCGAATTAAAATATTTTTCTCAGAAAAACAAAATTTATTGCGTTATAACACGATAGTTATTTCGTTTGAACGCAATAATTATCTCGTTATTACGCAATATGTATCTCGTTATTTCAAATTAAAAATATTTTTCTCGGAAAAACAAAACTTATTGCGTTATAACGCGATAATTATCTCTTTTGAACGCATTAGTTATCTCGTTATTATGCAATAATTATCTCATTATTTCGAATTAAAAATATGTTTCTCGGAAAAAACAAATCTTATTGCGTTATAACGCGATAACTCGTTTGTAAAAAAATAAAGTACCAAACAGCCACGCACAATCCTTTTTCGGCCCCTACACCAGTGTGTTGCGGTAGCTTTTCGTAAATAGATGAAACGGATGATATTCTTCTGAGTTGCTTTTATTTTTGTGGTCTCAAGTCTGTCAACATTTGACAACTATCTAAAAATGCTCCAAACACATTAACATAAAATTGCCCCCACCTCATTAACAGCAAACAGTGCTTTTTATTTCCCGTGAACAGTTTACAAAAAGTAAAAGTATGGTCATTTAGACGTGAATTTTGATCCTATATTTGGTCATTTTCAGACTTAGTTCAAATGTTATTAAAAATCCTGTAAAGTGGTCTCTGGTACGTGTTCTTCTCGAAAATGAAATTGATTTATGCCACACTTTTATTTTTACTGGAATACTTGCAGTTGAATATCGCTGTAAAAAGCCTTTTGTTAAAAATGTTTTCAAAATGTTATTCTGTATTCTGACCACCTTTTTATTTGTGCCCACATCTCATGATTTTTATCATGCCAAATTTTCTTACTTTTGACTAGATGAGTGCCCTGTGATTGTTTAAATGTTTTTATTGTCTTCTGTTAGTTTTTTGTGGGGCAACGGAAGACAGCGATTGCAAGAACACTTTTCTAGTTAATTTTATGTTTGTTGACAACCCGGCATTTATGGATTATGAAGAGCATGGATGTAGCATTGCTCGATAATTAGAAATGAATTCAGCTCAAGCCGGTGCAAGGGGCCGTCATCAACTTACTATGAGGTATGAGCAAAGCTCATTGTTGAAAGCCTCATGGTGACTTCAAGGTGATGAACATCAATAAAAGCGTTTTTCCATTGCTTTGTTTTACCATGTATTTGTAGAGACTGTCTCGTGTATATTTACTACATATCCCTTCATTGCTTGTTTTGTGTCAATTTTAGGTATTTTACAGTGTTTGAGAGGATGGTGCTACTCAAAGAACACCGAGAACCAAAACAAAAACTTAATTACAAATATTGTAATCATTGCATTCAAGTGGCAAGTTCAGTGGCTGAATCTTTTTTACTAAATGTATGAAAATGCATTGGAATTGCTTTTGTTTTGACGGTGTATGTAAAATGTGACCTGTTAGAAGACTTTTCGAGAAGAATTACTGCATTCGCAAAATTAATAAGCTGAATGAAATAAATTCCCGGGTAAATGGTCATACCTCTTTTAACAGAACAAAAATAGTTAACAACTGATCACCAAAAACATTTAATAACCGACTGAAAACGCCCAAAACACATTGACAGAAAAGGTCTTGCTCCCCCTCCTTATCTGGTTACTAGTAAACAGTTTCACACATCTAGTATGTCTTAGTAATGCGCGCCGGTACAGCATAATTCTTCATTACAAATATCAAAGCTTGGATATGTTAATAAAAAAATACCGAAGTTACTGTGTATTTATATTCTGCATATGCGCATTTGGACAACTTATGTCTCTTCAATATAGATCAAATAATTAAAAAAAAATCAATGTGATGTCCGATTTTATTGATCAGATCTGAAATGTCACGCGGAAAGCGTCTTGACATTTCACTATCGATACATTGGCTAACTTGTTCAGTAAAGCTATGTCGTTCCCATGAGATACTATGTCGTGGCAACGATATACTAAGCCGTGACCACGAGATAGCTATGAGTATGAGCAAAACTCGTTGTTGAAGGCCTCATGATGTATGCGTATCCCGTGGCCGCGACTAGTATGTCGTTGGAACGGGTTAGTATATGTTAATGTGTTTGGAGCATTTTCAATAAGTTGTTAAATGTTTTTTTGGATAATAAAAGATTGTTAGTCTGTTAATGAAACTCACCTTGTTTTCGATAGGCATAAGAATTATTTGACTACATTATTCAAATTATTGTTTTGATTCAGGGGACCCCTGAGGACGCAGACTTTAGACGACAAAAATAAAAGTATCTCAAAAGAATATCATCCGTTTCTTCTATTTAATAAAAGCTGCCGAAACACACTGGACATGTGAAGGGACCGCGAAATGAATGTGCGTGCCTCTGTGGTACCTTATTTTTTTATACAAACGAGTTATCGTGTTATAACCCTTTAAGCGTGCTTTTCCGATAAAAATATTTTTAATTCGAAATAACGAGATAATTATTGCGTAATAACGCGATAATTATTGCTTACAAACGAGATAATTATCGCGTTATAACGCATTACGTAATAAGTTTTGTTTTTCCGAGAAAAATGTTTTTAATTCGAAATAACAAGATAACTATTGCGTAATAATGAGATAATTATTGCGTTCAAACGAGATAATTATCGTGTTATAACGCAATAAATTTTGTTTTTCTGAGAAAAATATTTTTAATTCGAAATAACGAGGTAATTATTGCCTAACAACGAGATAACTATTGCGTTCAAACGAGATAAGTATCGCGTTATAACGCAATAACTTTTGTTTTTTCGAGAAAAATATTTTTAATTCGAAATGACGAGATAATTATTGCGTAATAACTGAGAAAATAAAAAAATCTATTGACACTATCCGGCTTTCGTAGATATATACTGCGTACAAATGATTTTAATACCATAGACGAGATTTGAATCCTCGTAACCACCATTTATACCTTCTTAATTGTAAAGCGAACTCGCTAAACATTACACCACCAAATCATGCCGATTGAATTGATGATTCACATGCTTACATGTATATTTAATAAAACTAATAAAAGAATTTTATAAGTCTTATGTATAACAAAGTACCGAAGTAATTGACGGTAAGATATAAATAATTCTTATTGTGGTACAAGTTAGATACCGTACATTTCAAACAAAACAAGAGGCCGGTTTTGAATCTGGAAGTCATCTTTTTCCACTCACGTTCTCAGTAAAAAAAACCGGCCTTCACCTTTACACTTGTGTGGAAAAAGAAGCCTCCCAGATTCAATGCCTGCCATTTCTTTTGTTTAAAATGTATGGTATCTTATACATGTTTAAAATTAGGAGATAACTGTATATTGTATTTGAAGATTTCGAGACATCAATTAGGGATTTGACGAATGCAAAATTAACGCGTAAGAGGATCCATTAAACGGATGCCTTCATCAAATCCCCAGTTGATGCCTTCAAATATTTAAATACAATACAGTTATCTCCATTCGAATGTAGTTGCGTATTTTTACAATGTTTATTACATTAATTATTATTGTAATGAACATCAGAAGGAGGAATTGCAATATTACTTCATCTGGAGTATAGTCCCTTTGTATAATAAACAATAATCTTTTTTATTTTATTCATTTATTCTGGACTAGCAGTAAAAACCGGCAATTTTATTATGTTATAAACAAGTGAACGTTACAAACTGAGCAACAGTCA
Source organism: Modiolus philippinarum (assembly GCA_002080025.1). Lineage (NCBI taxonomy): Eukaryota > Metazoa > Mollusca > Bivalvia > Mytilida > Modiolidae > Modiolus > Modiolus philippinarum. The sequence goes on along the minus strand of MJUU01035758.1, from coordinate 5,759 downwards.
TTCTTTTAAATTGTCCAAAATCCGAATCCAATTCTTTAAAAAGAGAAATTTGGTTATACGATCGTGCAGATAAAGAGAAATTTGTGGAAAAATTAGATTTGATAGATTGGAATGGACTCCTTTGTGACCTTGAGAATGTCGACGAAATGAATAAGATATTTACTGAAAAGCAAGGGAGTGCATTCCAACAAGAACGGTTACAAAAAGAAATAATGATCGTCCATGGTTTAACGGAGAACTGATACGTGAAATTAGAAAAAAGAGACAGATTTAGAAAAATAGCTAAAAAATATTACCGACAGTCTGTTATCAATAAATACAAAAAGCAGCAGAATAAAGTAAATACTTTAAAAAGGTTAGCAAAAGAAAATTTTGAAAAGAGCATAGATAATATAATATTAGATAATGCTTCAAACCCTAAAACATATTGGAAAATTATGAAGATGCTTATTAAATCAAATAAAGGATGTTGTAATATGCCCCCTCTTCAAAATATTATTCAAGATAACGAGTTTGGGAATGTTGTTTACGGAGACGACGAGAAATGTAATTTGTTATATAAATATTTTAGTTTTATTTCTTCGTTGGATGACGAGAATTTTTCGCTTCCGAATGTTAAAAATAAAACTGATAATTCTCTAAGTGATACAAAAATTTCTGAAAATGAAATTGTAGATATCATTAAAATTTAAGACCCCAATAAGGCATCTGGTCCAGATCTTATAAGTCATAAAATGTTGAAAATTTGTCCTGAAAAGATTGCGATTCCACTTTAAATTTTATTTAACAAATCACTTCAACAACTTAAATATCCCTCCAGCTGGAAGACTGCAAATGCTATTTTTAAGAAGGGAGATAACTCTTCGCTGTCAAATTACAGACCTATATCACTTATTAGTTGCGTTGGTAAAATAATGGAACGTGTTGTCTACAAGTATGTTTTAATCATCTCCATTCTAATAAGCTAATTTACGAATATCAATGTGGCTTTTTACCAAAATATTCAACTGTCCATCAACTACTATAAATGTATAATTGTATTTTAAATTCGTTAGAAAAAAGGGAAATTAATTGCTTTGTATTTTGTGACTTTTCAAAAGCGTTTGATAAAGTTTGGCATAGAGGTTTATTGCACAAAATGAAATCATATGGTTTAAATGGACATTTACTGGCATGGTTTTCAAGTTATTTAAAACAGACAGCAGAGAGTGGTAATTAAGGAGTCATCCTCTTCACTTTGCAGTGTTTCAGCTGGAGTCCCTCAGGGTTCAGTTTTAGGTCCACATCTATTTATTATCTATATTAACGATATTGCAGAAAACCTTATCTCACTTTCTCGACTTTTTGCAGATGACACCTCGTTCAATTATTCAAGTGGTGATAGATTACAAATAAAAACTGTGATTGATCACGACTTGAAGGAGTTTGACGAGTGGTCAAAGAAGTGGCTAATGTCATTTAATCCGGATAAAACAGAAATTATGTTATTTTCAAATATAGATATTCCGGACCTTGAATTTACATTAAATGGAACAAATATTCCGATTACAAACATCTTGGGATAACATTTAGCAGTGATGCCAAATGGAATGTACGTATTGAAAATATCATTTCAAGTATTTCTAAACTCTTAAATGTTCTTCGAAAATTAAAATATAGACTTTGTCGTAAAAATTTAGGAAAGTTGTACTTAGTATATATTCGACCAATTTTTGAATATGTTTGTGAAGTTTGGGATAATTGTGGGATTGGGAATTGTAATAAATTAGACCAGCTACAACTAGAAGCTGCCAGAATAGTAACTCGTTTGCCAATATTTACTAGTTCAGAGTTAGTTTACAAAGAATTGGGTTGGGAAGCTTTGACTGAGAGACGAAAACGAATAAGATTACAAATGTTTTACAATATTCAACATAATAATGCGCCATCGTATTTCTGTAATTTGGTACCACCTAAAATTCAGAGTACATCTATATATCCTTTGCGTGATGGGGATGACATTATTTTACCCTTTTGTAGATAAGCCTGTACTTCTAATTCATATATCCCGTTTACTATTCGTGAGTGAAATAAATAAGAAACATCTATTCGAAACGCGGATTCTATTTCAAAGTTTAAACATGAATTAAGGAAACAGAACGTTATTAGTTTAGTTCCAAAATATTTTGAAACGGGCCCCCGCAAATTAAATATCATATTAACACAGCTTCGATGTTGTGCTTCTTTTCTTAACTACGACTTATATAAAGTCAATATAATTTCTAATCCATCATGTAGATGTGGAGCTGATCGTGAGGACTCACACCATTATTTTTAGAGTGTCTAATCTATACTCAAATACGAAATACATTGATCAAAGTCTTTATTGGTTACCAAGTGATTTCGTTATAGATCTTCAACTTTTAACTTGTGGTAATCAAATCCTTTCAAACGAACAAAATGAAAAAAAATTTCAAGATCGTGTATGCATATATAAAAAAGTCGGAAAGATTTATGATTGTTTAGATACTTATTTATATGTTGACCAACTGAACACCACACACATGCAAACAACTTATATTATACATTATCCTTAAAATATATTGTATTAGTATACAAGTATGGACACAATGATATACTTCTCCTTTTCCAAAAAATATAAAAGGGGTGTTCTGAGCCTGAAAATCAATTCTATGGGTGCTAATCAGAAAATTAATTCTATGGGTGCTAATCAATCTTCATGTAAAGTTTCATCCATCTTGAGGCACTTTGAATTTTCCCGCCTTTTTCCAGTCATTTTGAAAATTCTGAGACCTAAAATTATTTCTATGGGTGCTAAACATCCTTCTTTACAGATGTTCACACGGCTAGTGCTTTAGTTTTGTGGCGTTCTTGTTCATTATTGTTTATTTGTAATGTCTTTGTCCTACTGTCTCAATTCGTGTTGCTGTGAATTGCCGTGATGTTGGATTTATGATTTTAGAATTCCCCCTTTCCTTTTCTTGCTTCGGTATTCGTTTGTTGATGTATCTTGTAAAGTTTCATCGAATTTGAGTCACTTTGAATTTCCCGCCTTATTTCAGTTTCCATGGTAATCGTGGCCATTTTGAATATTCCAAAAGATATGTTTGTGCACATCTCCTTACTGCAAGTTAGATTCCTTCGAAGTAGTTGGAATTTGTTTGCAAACTTTTTAATATGAATAGTTGTGTTTTTATTCATACGGACCGATGGACGAATGAACAGACGGACAGACAATGGTAAAACAATATGCCCTCCCCCGACACTTCATATATGTCAAGATTCATAAAAAGTTATATCGCGACATATAAAATTTCTTCGAATGAATATGATAATGTAAAATATTTTAGAAAAAATAAATATTTTTTGTCATTTGTAAAGAATAAGTTCAACAACATGAAAAAAAGTGTGACTTTTCAAACATATTTATGTTAAGATTGATAAAAAGCTCTATCGAGACATATAAAACTTCTTCAAAAGGATATGATAATGTAAAATATTTGAGAAAAATGAATAATTATGGTCATTTGTAAAGAATTAGTTTCAACAGCATAATGAAAACCTGACTGTATAAAAACCTATATATGCAAAGATTCACAAAAAGCTATATCGTGACATATAAAACTTCTTCGAAAGGATATGATAATGTAATATATTTCAGAAAAATGAATAATTTTGGTCCATTGTAAAAAAATAAGTTTCAACCGCATAATGAAAACCTCACTTTTAAAACATATTGATGTTAAGATTTATAAAAAGCTATATCACGACATATAAAACTTCTTCGAAAGGATATGATAATGTAATATATTTTCGATAGAAAGATAAATAAATTTGGTCCATTTTAAAGAATAAGTTTCAACTGCATAATGAAAATCTCTCTTTTCAAACATTTTTATGTTAAGATTCATAAAAAGGTTTATTGCAACATATAAGACTTCCTGCAAAGGGATATGATAATGTGAAATATTCCAGAAAAATGAATAATTTTGGTCAATTGTTAAGAATAAGTTTAAACCGCATAACGAAAACCGGACTTTTCAAACATATTTATGCTAAGATTAGTATAAAGTTATATCGCGACATATAAAACTTATTCGAAAGGATATGATAATGTAATATATTTTAGAAAAATGAAAACTTTTTGTCTTGTAAAGATTAAGTTTCAACTACTTAATGAAAACCTGCCTTTTCAAACACATTTATGTTAACAATTATAAAAAGCTATATCCCGACATATGAAACTTCTTTGAAAGGATATGATAATGCAAAATATTCAAGAAAAAAGAATTATTTTAGTCATTTGAAAACAATAAGTTTCAACCGCATAAAGAAAACCTGCCTTTCAAACATATCTATGTTAATATTCATAAAAAGCTATATCGCGACATATGAAACTACTTCGAAAGGATATGATAATGTAATATATTTAAGAAAAATGAATAATTTTGGTTTTTGTAAATAATAAGTTTCAACATTGTTCAACCGCTTAATGAAAGCCTGACTTTTCAAACATATTTATGTTAAGAATTATAAAATTATCAATGAAGGGATATGGAGTAAATGCAAATGAGACAAAGTTTCTACAAATACATGGTAAATAAGCAATAGAACAACGCTTTTATTGTTGTTCTTCATCTTGAAGTCGCCATGAGGCCTTCAACAATGAGCTTTACTCATACCTCATAGCAAGTTCAAGACGGCCCCTAGCACCGGTTTGAGCGGAATTCATCGCTAATTGTCGAGCAACGCTACATCCATGCTTTTTTATCCTAATGATCCATGGATGCGGGATCGTCAACAAACTTAAAGTTAACTGGCGAAGTGTTCTTACAATCGCTGTCATCGCTGTCAAAAAGCTATATCGCGACGTATGAAACTTCTTTGAAAGGATATGATAATGTAAAATATTCAAGAAAAATGAATTTTATGGTCATTTGAAAACAATAAGTTTCAACCGCATAATAAAAACCTGACTTTTCAAACATATTTATGTTCAGATTCATAAAAAAACTAAATCGCCACATATAAAACTTCATCGAAAGGATATGATAATGTAAAATATTTTAGAAAAATGAATATTTTTGGTCATTTGTAAAGAATATGTTCAAGCGCATCAAAAAAGCCTGACTTTTCAGACATATATATATTGAGTTTATAAAAAGCTATATCGTGACATATAAAACTTCTTCGAAAGGATATGATAATGTAAAATAATTTAGGAAAATGAATAATTTTGGTCAATTGTAAAAAATAAGTTTAACCATAATGAAAACCTCACTTTTCAAACAACATTTATGTGTTAAGATTAATAAAAAGCTATATAGCGACATATAAAACTTCTTCGAGAGGATATGATAATGTAAATACATGTACATTTGGGTTATTGGATGTGGTTTGTTAAGTCTCCCAAACGAAGTTTGTGGAGACTTATTGTTTTTACTCTGTTTCTTCTTATTATTATTATTATTATTAAGTCTCCCAAACGAAGTTTGTGGAGACTTATTGTTTTTACTCTGTTTCTTATTATTATTATTATGTCGCCCCAGACGTAGTCGGGGCGACATATTGTTATTGTTCTGTTTCTTCTTTTTCTTATTATTCTTTATTATAAAGGTCTTTCACGACTCCAGTCGGAAAGACCTTCTTGTAATTCTTCCGATTATTTTTATTATTATTATTATTATTATTATTAAGGTCTTTCCCTTTCTGGGGAAAGACCTTATAGTAATTCTTCTGATTATTATTAAGGTCTTTCA
>MJUU01035757.1:60270-76763 GCA_002080025.1 Modiolus philippinarum | reverse complement strand
TCAAACAAATACAATGTTTAGATAGTGCTGCGACCATTTTGAAAAAGCATTTAAAACTGTACGTAAAGGATGCAATTAGGTCTCAGCTTCCAGATATACATTGTTTTGATTTGCATAATGAAATTAAAAAAATAAATCCCTCTCTTTGGAATTTCATTTACAAGTTAACATCAACCGAAGATGAGGATTTGCAAATGAATAAAAATATATTTAGTTGGGATAATCATTACACTGGTGTAAATGCAATTTCATGCACACATGAGAATTGTAGGCTTTTTCCAAGACTTTATATAGCTAGCTGTCTCTTCAATTCTTACAGCTCTCATTGTGTTCAGCCATTGCATTTACTGAGTGCTGATATTTTTGACAAGTATGGAAGTTCTTCTACAGAACTTTTAACTATAAATTCACGGTTAGGTGCATGTACATCCAAAGACACTCTGAAACGTTTCATCACTCAGAGAAGTATAAGCTTACACAGGGATAGTACAGTTACACCAGACAGTTTTGCCATAGCATCTTTTGATAATCTTGATAAAAATCAGAGCTATGCTTTAGTTGGTCATGGCAAAGACAGGTCTGGTTTCCATGGTACAACCATTCAAGCTGTTATTTCAAAACCTAGTGAAAAATTACAGGTGTCTGAAATAATAGATGTAGAAAATGTTATGCCAGGGCAGTTTGAAGTTGGAACAGTTATTTGTAAGGCTGCAAGAAACATTCCTGCAGAAATTATAGGAAGTTTAAAACAGCCAAAGGGTTGTTTTGAAAATATTTCTGGTGTGAGAATTAACAAATTTTCAGGATTGAAAATCCAGGCATTTCTTGAATCTGCATCTGAAATATTTGCATGGGAAAGGTTACACAGCTGTTTAACATCTTACACAATATTGAAAAACCATATGCATGAAAAGGATATATTTCTTCCTCGACTTAAGACATACTTGTCACATGGTGATACCCAGACTGAGAAGTCAGATTTTCATGCTATTGCTGTTTTGGATGACCCAGCAGATAGTAAAGAAACTGTCTTAACAACATTGGGTATTTTGCATGAAAAATTTCAGATAGACAAGCAGCTTAGACATTTAGTTGTAGTTGGTGATGGAAAATCTTATGACCATCTTATTAAGATAAAGTCTGAATATGGCTCTGTGTTTGATTGGGTACTGCCATATCCTGGCGACTGGCACATCTTAAAAAACATTTTGCCTGTTTTTGTGAAAATTTACTTTGATGCAGGTCTTAAAGAAGTTGCACTTAAATACCATCATGGTGCAACTCTTAAAGTCCTCATTGAGTGTACAAAGTTTAGCATGACTCACAGGTTTTTCATGCATGTTTGGGAAGCTATTTTTAGATATCAAGTTGAACAGTTTATTTCTAGTACAGAAATATCTGATATTAAAAATAAGCTAGATGAAATATTGAAAAAAGCTTTAGATGAGTACTCCTTTTGACTTCATTTTAGATTATGGCTATCTATATTATTTGATCCTGCTGATGAGAGGTTACTCCATGTACAGTGGCGGATCCAGATTTTCTGCTAAGAGGGGGCCCGACCCATAATTTTTTCAAAAAGGGGGCCCGGAACCCTTTTTTTTCAAAAATAGTAATGGTGGATTACATGATACCCCGCCACGTTTCACAAAATTTCGAAGTATCAAGTGACATAACTCCAGAACCCCTTGGACCTCTGAACCCATATTCGAACTCGACCTGAGTTTTGTGGTGAACAAGCTACATACCAAGTTTGAAGACTGTGTGCTATTCCGTTCAAAAGTTATCAGTCGGAAACCTTCGGGGGACGGACAGACGGACGGACACACGACTGAGAGTATCACATAATACCACGCCACTACGTGTGGTGGGGTATAAAAACCCAAAGGAATTTTAAATATTTTCCAAACTAAGGGGTTCCGGGCCACCCTGCCCCCCTTAATCCGCCAATGATGTATACAGGATAATGAAATTTACTGTTTATTTTGGGTATGTTTGTATCCATAAGAGAAGATTTCTTCATGTGTCCAAATGTGTTTTAAAAAGTCCTATGCTAAATTATCCCATACTGGTGGCTAGCTTGTATGAAGTTCTATCCTGAAAAAGAATCTTTGAAAGTGTTCCTATTGGGTCTAATGTTATACTATGTTCCCGCTGGGAGTCAAATTTGATAAGGTGTGACCCTGAAAAACACTTTTCAAGGTTTTGCAGGGATTCTTGTCTAGTTTAGTTCTAATTGACCCAGTAATTCGGAGTAGATCTTTTTATGATTCTTATAGAGTCAAATGTTAACTTAATGGGCAAAATATGTTTATTTGTACTTAAAAGCTATTTATTAAGATAGGAATTTGACTTTTTTCGCTGAAATTATTAGGAAATAAAAAAAAATTGCCGCCTTATTCTGTTGTACTTTCAACACGGGTTGTTTTGCAAATATTTTATCCCAAGCTTCTTTTAAAAGAAAAATATAGAAATATAATTGTGTTCCCGTATCGTATTGCACACTGCTTCATTTCCATGACTTCAATTATCATGAATTATTGACGAAGCTTACATTCAAGCCTGTAGTAAGTGACATTCTTTAACAAATATATATGTTACACTGAAATTTCAATGATCAATTTCTATGTAAGATAATGTATTGTTTATTCTTACTTTGCTCTGGCAAAAAAAGGCAGTTATCTTCTAGATGGAATATCTTAATAAAAATTATGCTGCTTACAAAACCGGTAATGCACTCGATAATTCAGGAACACTTGCAACAACTCAATATCAGTATCACGTTACATAATATCTTATTGATAAACAATGAAGCACGTTAGGAAAATAAAAGCAACGTCAGGACATATCAGACATAGTGAAAAGTATATAATCCTTGCAGGACATTTGGTCAGGCAAATAGGAAGAAGCTTGCAGACCGGATACAAATTTACAGAACCTACAGTTCAATATTTGCATAGCATATTGCATCTTGTTGATATAGAATTGTCCACACTCGCTTCAACAAAAAAAAATATCCACAATTTTCTTATAATTTGGTTTGTTGTGTCTATTTATGTAGGTTTGTTCTTTTATATGCCTCGATGGGTCAGTGATTAATATTTTGTTCAATACTTACTATAGGATATGTCAATTTCCTACCTGACTTTCTGTCCTGTCGGCTGAAAATTTTGCCAGACCGACTGAAGTTTTAGGACACAACCAAAATGTGTATGATACACTTCAACAATTAAGAGATGATATCGGCTTATCATCCTATACCCTATGGTTATATCAGCTTGCAGAGTACTTCCGCAAAAGACCCGTTTATATCAGAGGTTGACCTGGATATATCTAGCAATTCTCCCAACGTTTCAAAGGTAATAACTCAGTTTTTTCCAAGTGTTCACACGAAATCAAGCTGATAAAAAGAAACATCTATTACATTTTTTCTTTCCGATTAGGTTTTCGAAACAGAGTCATAATAACACAAATAGATATACTAGACATCAGAAAAACTACAGAAACTAGGTCACTGATATATCTTGCAGAGCTTCCATGTTTTCACATTATGACGTCATAAAAGCTCCAAAAAAAAAACAAAAAAAACGACAGAATAACGTAACAATCAAAGGTTGCTGCAACATTCAAAATCGACATTATTTCGAGCAGTTCAGTCATAATATTCATCCAGTTACAAAACATTAGCTGATAAAACGATAAAAAAGCTACAAAGCATGTTTTTGAAGCTGAAAATTGCTGATAAGGAGAGAATGGCATGTATGTCGAATTTCCCGTGCAACTTCGGGAGATTTTGAAACCTCAGTTCAATAACAAATCTAAAACACAAAATAAAGGATGATAAACAAGTTATCGTGCTTTTGACAGCTGAAGTATTGTAAAATATCACCCCGTTCGCCAGAATATGAAGCTTCATATTCTGGATCACGGGATGATAGCTGTCAAGATCCCGATAACATATACATATCCATATACTAGTAAAGCTCATTAAAATTATTGCAGTAGGAGTTAACATATATATGTATGTGTTATGGTCTCATGTTCATTTACTACATATCCTATCGTAAAATATATATAACAAACTGGGGTAGTAACATCAAGTGCGCAAAAGACAAAGCCGATGGAAAGGCACCGGAAGAATTGTCGACAAATATATAGAACTATAGTAGGATCAAATTTCCGGCAACTTATTACAGTACTATAATAGCCTCCGAGTTGTTCCTTTGCACTTTAAAAAGAAAACACATACATGAAAATGTTCACTAATAACTGTAACCTAATACAAATATAAAATCGAAAATTTGTACATGTACAATAAACTGTTAAAGCAAATCAAGGTGCAATAAAATTAATATTACCTGGAGTACTTATCCTCTATATAGTATTTATCCGATCCTACACAACTTTCTCAGCAATTATCCAAACGTTTCTGAAATTACATAAGAATGCTTTGTTTCAATGAATAATTAATTGAGCGGGATTGTATGGATTTAATAGAGAAACATACACGGGAAGGAAGTCTCTAGACCATACCTTGTTTACCTCTCTCAAGTGACTTTTATTACATGCCATAAGAGAAGTTTCTATTTTTGTTATGTAATTTATAGTTGGCGTCGAACTGAAAAATAGCACATTTTTAATTTCAGGGGTGAAGTAATATTCATCCAGTTTTAGGTAGATAAAATATATAACGAATTTAACTTTATGTGGTTCGGTAGTATTCTGTATGCCAATTTGAATTCATGTTTCATGTTTTGATAGGTATTTTTTTTATTAAAGAAACAAATATTTAATATTTGGACAAATCATTAAAATACTTCGCTTACACACAAATAATGAGCCCCTTTCTCTTAGTATAGCATTCATTTTAGACGGAAAATTCAGAATAGTATTTATACTGTAAAATTCTTTGAAATGAGAACTTAAACAAGGGAGGTAATTTCAAAAAAAATTGTTGTTTTCTCTATCGGGTTTGACCTTACTACCGGATTTGACATATTCAACATGGCGGGTGTCCTATAAGAAGCAGGAGATGCTTAATCTACCGGTGCACCTGATCTCACCCATGGTTTTTATTGGGTCCGTGTTGTTCGTCTTTGTGTTTATGTCTTCACTTTTCTTTTCTGTGCCGTACTCATGTTGTGTCCCGGTTTCTTTGTTGTTCCCGATGACGGATGTTGCCATTTTTAGAAAGTTCAATACAGGGGCAATTAACACATAAAATTAATCAAAATTCTCATGGATGTAACTTGAATAATTTTAAAAAAAAAATGATAACTTTCCTTAACGATAACACTTCAACTAAAAGTTCCCCATTTGCAGTGAAAGATTGTGAGCTTATATGGCCCCTGACCCACAATTTTTATTTATTTTTTTTTTGAAGTTTAATTCCGCAAACTATTTCAAAATTCTGATGGATTTTGCTTTTACCCCCGAACTACCTTAAACAATGAAAGGACAGTAGTTGGCCACATTAAAGTTCCTAAAGTGAAATTTCCCTGTGCATTTCTTGTAAAAATGCAATCGGAGATTGGTAAAAATGGTCACTGTTTAAATAATTCTCTAGAACTCATTTCTGGTCCGATTTTTAAATTTTTATACCGTTAAAACGAGCATCACAAATAGTTTCTTCCAGTAATTTAGAAATAATTTTATGTTCAAATGACATGTTTTCTTATTGTAATAATTTAGATACAGACTGAAATTTTGACGTCACAAATTATAATAGAATATATAGAAAATGCTTACGTTTGAATTTTAAGTTAAGTTTAAATTGTAACAAAAAGAAAACTACAATACATAAAGTTATTTCTAAATTATCAGGAGAAACTATTTGTCATGCTCTTTTTAGCAGTATAAAAATTATAAAAATCGGACAAGAAATAAATGCTACAGAATTTTTTAAACATTGACTGTTTTTACAAGAAATGCACATGGAAATTTCACTTTGGGAACTTAAATATGGCCACTTGGATATGGAGTAAATGCACATTAGACAGTCTTTCCAAACACGTGGTAGAACCAATCAATGTAACAAGGCTTCTGTTGTTGTTCTTCATCTTGAAGTCACAATGAGGCCTTCAATCACTAAGCTTTGCTCATTAGTTAAAGACGACGACCCCGAGCACCGGCTTTAGCGGAACAACACCATGTCCATTTTTGATACCGGAAGTTGCAAAATTGGACGAGCCTTACAGACCCTATGCACGGAAATAAAAAGACGACACAAAGACACTCATAGTATGAACTCCCATGAACACCGGGAGTGACATCATGTGCTTCGGAAGCCGGAAGGGTAAGCATGTCCTGCCCCACTAGCGCTTGAATTTCTAGGCTAGAAAACGGCCAAAAATAGATAAAAATGCTCCTAGGATATATATCATACTGATAATACATGTCCTAGAACAGTAGGCCTATAATATATATCCTAGGAGCATTTTTATCTATTTTTGGCCGTTTATTCAAGCGACTGTGTTTAGACCGAATTATCTGTCGTTTACAAAGCTACTTTTATCATTCTATATTCATCTTTTACTGATCTGACTTTTTGATTGATTGATTGATTAGTTAGAGTTTAACGTCCAATGAGCAATATTTCAGCTATATCAGGACGAGAACAAGTTAATCAATTCAAAACAAATTGTAAGTAAAAGAAGAAAGAAATAAAGGTGGAAGGGACAACCGGGGCAACGACTTTTGATTGCCACTGGAAAAGGGGATAAATGGGTAGGGGCAGGAAATTTAGCCTTCTATACGACACCCAGTGCGTCTGCTCTCTTTAGAGAAATATAGAAGGGGTCTTTATACTGCATGGAGCGTGGCGTTTCTCCACACAGTTTGGCTACAATGGTTCGCGGTCAGGCTTTCCGTAGTATGACCTGACTACCCCGCAAAGACAGGGCATTCCCCTATCCACCACCTGGGGACGCGCCCGGCAGCTCTGTAGCCAAAGCCCCTGAAAACCTATTCAGGTGCCGGGCTGACTTTTTGACAAAGCAATATAAAAAATAAAAAATAAAAGTAAAAAGTCGGATCAGTAAAAGATGAATATAGAATGATAAAAGTAGTACCTGTTCTAAGTTAACTTAGGAGCTTTTATGACTGCTCCAAGTTAACTTTCTGAGAGGTTATGTCCGCACCCCACTGTAGTTTTGGTTCTAAATTCTGTAATTTGGATACATATGTTTCGAAATACATCAGAGTGATCAGACCCATATCAGATCATAAGAAGAGATAGGTTAAACAAACTTGAACAGAAACTTGTACGTGTAGGTTACACTAGAGCCCCCTTCAGTAAACGTTCCAGTTATAATTCTGTCTTTAAATATTGCATTATGTAAAAAAAAATCCAGTCAACAATAAAAAAAGTTAAAAGTTATCTCTTACGTGTAAAGGCGACTTCCAAGTTAGTGCTCTTTGTTAAATCGTATGAACGTCAAAACTGATGACGTAATACACCGCAAAAGTCGCAGATTACCCTGATAGACGTAAGTACACGTACCCGAACACGTCGGCTATTTCGCTTAGCTCATCAGATCTGCCCTTGAGGCAGGGTACATTTTCTGTAAATGTGTTTTGTGCATCTTCAGCTGGTTGTTAAATGTTTTTGCCTTCATTTACTTTAGGGGTCCCACTACTTTAGGGTGGTGAATTTTTCGTATTTTCATTCTTTACGTTAGGTTAGGGTTAGGGTTAAGGTTTTGGGGTAGGGTTAGGGTTAGTGATAGGGTTAGGGTTAGTGTTCTAGGGTTAGATTTGGTATATTCATGAGAGTACCCAAATATGATAGGGACCCCTAAAGTAAACTTAGGCCATTATTTTAGCCAAACAAGGAGTAATCTGGTACAAAACTGGTTCCAAGACGCTGATAGACGAAGATAGTAATTTCTTCATTTCCATTCACGTTTCGTTTTTTGTGGGTTGGAAATGTTCCTCGTGGATTTCTTTGTTAGTTGAAAACGCCCCTTTACCCATATGTTGAATAACAGCGTAATATTCGTTGGTAAAAAATATCTGTCCCTTGCTCCAACGTTGGATGATGTCATTTTTCCTCCGGTTGATCCCAGATGACCTCGTCTAAATGAAGAGTCAAATCCTGGAAACGATGCGCAACCCATGTATTGTAAAAGGCTGTTAATCATAATGGAAACCCTCTTGTCCCTTCAAGTATTAAATGAAAATTCAAACGCTAATCATTTAAGGTTTATCATAGTGTCGCCGGGTATTTTTACAATGTAGGCTAATAAAATTAAGTTGAAGTTAATATTAAGTTGAATGGCTGCCCATATTTTATTCTGTAAATATTATAAAGTTTCATAAGTAATAGTAATAAATATTTCACAAACGAATAAATATGAATAAAGAATTCAAATAATTGAAGTTAAATAAAATAATATGAAAACCAATCTGTAACTGCTAGTGGTGTAAGCCAACGCCTTAATACAGAATGCCAGAATGTACACAGGCACAGATATGTAAGACAGGTAAGAATTCTTGCAAGGTATTTAAAAGGTGTGCTCTATTCGTTTCTATGAATATGACTAAATGAATATGATAATGAATGAAAGGAGTTGATGATTTAATGTAAAAATATGAATTCACAAAACTTCAACACATACACACACATAGTTCCCAAAATATAAATTTACTGTGACAATAGCATTTCGTGTTTCCAGCATCCCTTTCACATGAGTACAGACAAAATTACTTTTAAACTCTCGAAATTTCAACTTTTAAGACAAAATATCAACTTTTAAGACAAAATAATGACTTTGGAAAATTTAAAGGTCGAAATTTCGAGCTTACAAAATTCGGATTTTTAGTTTAAAAAGTCTCAATTTTCAGTTTGAAAAGTCTAAGTTTCGATTTAAAAAGTCGAAATTAAGTGTTTTTAAAAGTCGAAACGACATCTCTGAAGTCAAAATTTTGAGTTTGAAAGAATCGAAAAGTTTAAACTTTTTAAACATTTTTTCATATGTTCAGAATATACAATGTACAATTTTTTTACGTTAAATTCGAAATTTTGAGTTTTTAAAAGTCAAAATTTTAACTTCGATATTTTTTTGCTTGTGTCTCTGATACGCTTCCATACGCTCTCGTAGATATGTAATTTATTCCATTAAAATTTTTTAAAATGCTTTTTTTTTGGGTCGTTTTAACCTGGATATGGGATGTTGTCTCCTTGACATTTACCACATTTCCTTTCTTTTTCATATTTGATTGCAAAAAATGTTTCGTTTTTCCTGTTTTTTTTTTGGTGTTCATACTGAAAACCTTAGCTATCGGTTCAGCTTGAATTGGATAAAAATCCTGATAGAGTTGACTCTTACATCTTGAGTATTCCCATGAAGATTACAAAAAGAATATCCAAGACAACACAGGAAAATATTTGAAACAAAAAAATGTAGAAAAAAAATTAACTCCTTCTTTTTTATTTTCTTTATCCTCAAATCGCGCTTATTAATAAGAACGTGTCCATAAAGTACACTGCCGTACAAAAAATTATTGATTTTTGCTTCGGTGTTCATTATCGATACTCTAACTTTCGACGTGAAAGAAAAAAATCTTGAGCGATGTGTGGCCGAAAAAGCCTATTTTTGTCGTTATATTCCATTATATCTTTCTTGTGAGTTCGGTGACCTATTGTTTTTATTGCCTTATTCTAATAAATACAAACAACTTTACATGCTCTGAAAATATGAGGAAAAAATCAACAGCAGAATTTTCACAATTTAATAAAAAAGATAACAAAAATGTCTAATATTTTGCGCGGGAAAGTAATTCAGCGTTAAAATAATCATCACTCTTACATTCTAAAGTTTGTTCTTTAATTGAATTGAAATCTATATACTTTCCGGAGTATAATACAGAAATCCGATTGCAATTTCAACTATTATTACCGAAATTGCAAGGGTTTGAAGTTAACCTTCTCATTTCTCCATCTTCCGATTTTAGCTACTTTTCATGGTGCTATAGCAACAAAACGAATTCGGTGACCTATATTTTTTATTCTTGAAAATTGTCCCAAATGCNATGAAGAATGATTATGCCATGTTTCGTGAAAAACCATTTGCTACGGGTTTTTGGACACATACGATAGGACCTCGCGCTGCATGTAAAAGTCAGTATATATGAAAAAGAAACAGCGCGAGGTTCTATATTGTAGGACTAAATGATATGGTAGAAAGTTACATACTATTGTCATATAATGGTAAAAATGTTTAAAAATATTTTTGGGTGTTTTAAGTGATGACGGATTGAAACTTATAGTCCTGCACCCAAACCCATTTTAAATCACTACTTAGCTATTATTATTAGGAAGTACTCAATATCATACAGAGGCGATCATAAGGTGTGTGGGTACAGCTAAAATTACGAAATTGTGACTTGTAACTTAATTTGTGGTGCTTGTCAAGATCTCGGCGATATCTACTTTTTATACGACCGCAAAAATTTTGCGGTCGTATATTGGTATGGTGCTGTCGTCGTCGTCGTTGTCGTCTGTAGACACTTTAGTTTTTGGTCAATAACATTAGTTCCAGTTGATCAATTCTTATGAAATTTTAAGAAAATGTTCTTTGGTACAAAAGGAAGGCTTGGAGTAGTTTTGGTCATTGGGACCCCATCCGTTTAAAAAAAATGACCAAAAAGGGTTAAATCGGGTGTTTTCACATATTTGTCTGTAGAATCTTTATTATTAATCAGATCTTGATGGGGTTTCTTTCAGTGTGCTCCAATCAGTGGTATACCAACGGATTTCACGTAGCAGGTACCGTTCCCGACATAAAAAATGGGGGTCCAAAAAGGATGAATAAAAAAAATGTTTTTAAATTTTTTTGTCCGATTTTGATGCAGTTTTTTTTCAATGGATTGCTTATGAAAAATTAACACAGCGCACTGCTACAAGTTTTTTCTTTACCTAGCTATGAGGGGCCAAACGGGCCAAACTGCTAATTTGCAGATTACCTAAAAATTTTATTTTTCATTGGATTTCGATGGGATTTTTTTCTTTAGATTCCTCTTGATATAAGCTTTGGTTTGCATGTCAACGGATTTGGCGTAGCTCTTACCGTTTCCGAGCTATATGGGGTCAAAGGGATCGAAACTGCAAATTTGCAGACTACCTTAAATTCGTATTTTTCATCGAATTTCGATGGGATTTTTTTTCTTAGGATTCCTCATGACGTATACCAACGGATTTCGAGTAGCTCCTACTGTTTCCGAGCTAAAGGGATTCTAGGGGATCAAAACTGCAAATTTACAGATTACCTAAATTTTTTATTTTTCATCGGATTTCAATGGAATTTTTTCTTTGTGTTACTCTTGATATAAGCTTTTGGTAGTATGACAACAGATTTAGCGTAACTATTACCATTTCCAAGCTATAAGGGTTCAAAAGGGCAAAACTGCAAATTTGCAGATTACCTGAAATTTTTATTTTACATCGGATTTCGATGGGATTTTTTTCTTTGGATTCTTTGTGATATAAGCATTCAGTACATTGTCAATGGATTCGGTGTAGCTCTTACCGTTTCCGAGCTATAAGGGGTCAAAGAGGAACCATAAGGAGTCAGAAGGGCTAATTTTCATTTTCCCTAATTTGTGTCCAGCTTATTACTTGGTCAATATCCTTATTGTTTCATGTAATGATTGTGTCAAGCTCTTTAGTATGTCCACACTCTCTTTCAATTACACTTGTTCAAATTTCAGTAATCGACATGCTGCGGTCGTATCATGCTGTGCTAAGCGTAGCCCTTTATTAAGTGATGAAATTTGTAATGTGGACAATTATTTATTATCCTATTATCAGGTGTTCCAATCGAATTGGTAAGTGCGGTGTGTATTTTGGTAAGTGCTGCCAAAGATGGCTGACGCGCCCCGCTTCAGCAACCAAAAGTCAGCAGTCGAGAGTGTCTTATCGTTGTGCCTTTGCACATTGTATTCTACATCTATAAATATTGCGTTTACCAATTCGATTAAACCCCCTCATTATGCCCTTTGTCAGGCAACAGATGACAGTGTTTGTAAGAGTGCTTATGCTTGTTGACGACCCCGCATCCATGAGAAAATGGATAGATGGATGTAGCGTTGTTCGACATTTAGCAAGTGAATTCCTCTCAAACCGGTGCTAGGGCCGTCTTGAACTTGCTATGAGTAGGAGTTTTTGCTCTTTTTTGAAGGCCTCATGGTGACTTCAAGGTGAAGAACAACAAAGAAAGCGTTGTTTTATTTGCTTTATCTTGCCATGTATTTATAGGGATTTTGTTCCATGTGCATTTACTCCATATCCCTTTATTTGTTCATATACGGAAACGGGACAGATAAAGGGGAAATTTGGGTACTCATAAACCGGTTTAAAGAGACATTTGTACCACTATATAAAACACTAGTTAGGACACACCTCAATTATGCTAGTTCAGTATGGGCACCGTATAAATTAAAACATATAGACCAACTTAAAGGAGTACAACGTAGAGCCACAAATCAAATTCCAGGAATGATAAACTTAACATATTCAGAAAGATTAAAAGCTCTCCAGTTACCATCTTCAAGCTACCGCAGACTACGTGGAGACATGATCGAAGTTTATAAGATACTGCACGAGAAATACGACAGAGAAGCAAGTAATATACTTAAATTATGGAAAGATATGGCACCACGCATGAGTGAAAGAGGAAACACCTTAAAATTATATCCACAACGGGCCAAAACAGCAATTAGGAAAAACTCGTTAGCACATAGAGTAGTAAAGTACTGGAATAGTTTGCCAGACGTGGTTGTTACATCGCCAACACTTAACACATTTAAGAACAGACTGGACAAGTACTGGAAAAATCAAGAGATTGTATATGAGGATTTCAAGGCTGATATAGTATTAGATGGAAGTTACGTAAACCTAAATGAAATTGAAAATATAGACATAACAGAGTCCGGAATAGAGGAGCCTACAGCACGTGCTCTGGAAAACAACGATAGGTAACGATAGGTAGGTAAATCTACCGCTGCCTTTGCTAGTGCCGGTGTAACATTTAAAAGTATCCCCTATCAAATAGTATCCTGTGGAAAGTATTTAATATTAATCTAATTCCAGTGATACTTTGTTATTATTAAAAGTTTTCCATTGCTGTCAAATTTTTACTTCAAAAAGTTATGTTGGTGATTAAATATCCAAATGCCAAATTTTCATGAGGGTAAAATGTACTAATGTAAACTACAAAGGATAAATAGTTACATCTTTTTAAACCAAGGAAAATATTAAATAATGAATTTTCATCCTTTCAAATATTAAAAACATCTGATATAATATAATCATAGTGCAAATACATCTGAAAAATTTTTCCAATACGATATTCTATGATAATATTTGACAAAAGAATATTATCCATGATAATATATGACAATAAAATAGTATCAATAATGATATATGATAAAATATCAACAAGGATTTGATATGATGATAAAATATTAATAATAAATAATATTAACTAGGAAATACTTTCCTTCCCGGATAGTATGTCTTACACCGGTACAAGTCCAATCTTGTTTACGTTTGTCTTTTGTTTTTTGTTTTTGTTTTTCCTGAGTACTAGTATTTCCCTGGTAGATTATGGCATGTAGTTATAATTTTCAACCATTGTAGATGTTTCCTGTTGTCCCTTTTATTTCATTAAAAAATGCTATTAATTTACAAGGACTGATGACATGTCAAAAGACACACACAATTTTACTCATAGGAAGTTCAAGTACCAGAGACTACCTTACATGATTTTTTTTACAAAATTTTAGCATATTCTGAAAATGGCCCAAGTTATTAATAAAATTCACGGCTGAATGGCCCTACTTCTTTATCTTAAATGTAATCTAATACAGCCTATTAGCCCTAAAATATGATTCAAAGTTATATACCCTGCTATTTCTTCTTTTTTCTCAAATGTGAATTTGCCCGAGTTTGGATATTTCTTCTTTGTGTGCTTCTATAATGTAGTAAAATATTTCTTTGAAACAGTAAAATTCCATTCACAAAGTAGCAAAAGTGGCTGCTGGCATGGTAAGGAACATATAATACTTCAAGTTACAAAGACATAATAATGCACGGAACAACTCCATTTTACCACAAAAGGAACATGATTATTTGGCTTTATATATGCAGTTAATAATACAATATACTAACTACATGTATATGAATATAAAGACAGGCACGCACACATGAGCAAAGAAAGAGGTCTATTTCTGTTTTATGACTGTTTATTCCACCTATGATCACCTATGAATATAGACTTTTCAATGTGAAATCAACAGGTTACTTGTAAATAACATCATCCTCGGATACATCAATCATTCATACACAGTGGGCGGACTTTATAAACTTTAAAAGTTTCTTAAGTCAAAGACAATATGTAAAAAAATTACCGGACATGTATGCTGTTTCACATGTTTTCCTGTAAAAACGTTCTACAGCCTACCGATTGAACCGTAAGACAGATATTTCCGGCGCACAGGTTCCTATACTGTGATTACAATAAAAGTTTTGCCACTTGCTTGACCGCAGCAATTAATTTTCACTTAACAATTCTGGTCATAATCTTGATGATTCATGGGTTGGTTGATAAACATTTTAAAGATTTTTTTTTAAAATGATTTTTGAACTTAGATCACAATTCAATGAATAATGTTCACATTTTTTTTTTATCTTAGGTCACAATTTATGTAATAATGCGAATAGTATTATGATTTATGAATAGGCCTTTTCAAAAAACCATTTGGCCCGCCCTTCGGTTTCGGCGTTTAAATACAAATAAACAGTTCCGGTTATCAACCCAACACAGCAAGTCTTGTTCATCCTGAACACAGTTCATAAAACATTTCATATTTAGATTACCACGTCATTGTTTACTGTGACGCTGCACTAATTTTGTTAGAAATAAAATGTTTACAGGGTTGAAGTTGTGTATTGTTAGCCAACCGCACGAGTGATAACCGGAAGCGAAGAGTGTTTGTACCTCCATTTGATGGGAGAGTTCAAATCCAGGAAAAGATAACGCTTTTTGAAAAGTGCTATATCTCTTTATTATGTATGTTCTTGTATAGTATAATTATGATTGTTTATCTTCATATCTGGACGCAACTATTGCTATCCCGGTCGGATGGTTGCCCCCGTTGTAAAGAGGTTATTATTTCAAATTATATGGTAAACTGCGCATGTCTTGTCAAACATGAGTAATAGGCCACCTGAGTCTTATCGAACTATAGTTAAAATTTGACGTCTCAGACTGATCTTTCGATGGATTTCATTGTTCACTCTTTATTCAGATCCGGATTTCCCTCGTGGGGACCAACATTGACAAAATTATATTTTGTAGATTGAACTGCTTCTACGTTGTACATGTACACGTTTCGATGCACATTTCGGTAGACTTTTAATCAAATTGTTAATCACGCCAAAATCTCCACTTTACTTTACTTTACACAAAACTACGCATTTTATCAATGCTGAAATAACTGCTCCCGATAAAGGTCAAGGTCATTTAAAAATCACTTCAAACTGACCCATTCAAAAATACACATTCGTCAAAAACAATCGCAACACGTATTCAGCTTTC
This sequence comes from Modiolus philippinarum, assembly GCA_002080025.1. Lineage (NCBI taxonomy): Eukaryota > Metazoa > Mollusca > Bivalvia > Mytilida > Modiolidae > Modiolus > Modiolus philippinarum. The sequence goes on along the minus strand of MJUU01035757.1, from coordinate 61,164 downwards.
GAACTAAGTCACTCACACATGGGCATTGGGGAAAATTACCTTTAACATGCAGATTTAATGAAATTTGAAATCAGGATTCATACTCATCCATCGATAATCAGACAGTCGCTCAAAGAACGTAAAAGATTACTTATCGAAAATATGAGAATAAGTTGCTCCTTAATTGAATGAAATACATTTCCGAAATCACTAATATTATAAGCTCATGTGGAAAATACACAGTAGTTACTAAAAAACCAAACCAAACTAATATTTTATATCTGACGACAAAACAGTGTCAAGCCATTACAATCAAATTTCCCAGTCTGAAGGTCACAAGACCACCAATGACCAATGAAATCACACGACACGCATACGTAAAAGATTGAGATTGCGAATGCAATCACATGCTGCAATATAATAATAATCAATAGATCGACTGCAACAGAAGATATAAAATAAGAAGAAATAATTATATAATATCAAATGTAATTACAGGAAGTGGCATAAAATCCACTCTACCACATCCTCCCCCTGGTTGGGAAATGACGACCTCGTCATCTAAACATAACTCTCCCCCTGGTCAGGAGAAAGAAGTCCTCGTCAAAATAAAGTCTGAAAACGTTAAAAATATGTGCATGGGAAATGGCTTAATCATCTGCTGCTAGCTTCAATAAAGCATCTGCTAACTTGTCTTCTGATCCTTTTAGTAGTCCTAGTGTAGCAGCATCCTGCTCTTGTCAGAAATCTTGCTCTTGTCAGCCAGACTGCCTACAAACAAAGTCCTTGTACTTGGTGTCTGCTGTTGATGTTCGTTTTCGAACGGATCTTCTTGGTATCTCTGATCTATGTTCTTCATCGTATTCTTCATCATACTCAAGACCCATCATTGTCAATTTCATTAGATTCGGCTGC